>QANW01000506.1:390179-454167 GCA_003254865.1 Dryas drummondii
TTTTTTTTTTTTTTTCAAAAATTCCTATTTCCACTCCTCTTAATGTTCATGAATTATTTTTACTTTTATAATAATTTATAAAGTAATTTTTCTAACGCACACACAAAGCATCTGCATAGGGTTTTGTGTGTGTACTACTATTTTCCATTATTCGAATTAAATCGATTAGCCGCTTGCTTTATTTGAACAGGCAATGAAATTGCTTGCTCCGTGTTTTTGGGGGGCACTGCTTTTGACTTTCATTCCTGACCTTCCGTTAGTACGGGCTAGCCTCAGCTAGCCAGTCAAATGGATAAGTCGTGTAGCAAACAATCCTTGTTCCTTTCGCCTTGCTGCCTTCGTCTTTCAGCTTTAGGACTAGCTCGGTCTTCTTTAATAAATAGGTATTCAGTGAGCGACTCTTTCCATCTTTAGTTTAGGTTCATGGACAGATGGAGTTTTATTAAAGCGATACAGATCAATTCGATAAGAGCTAACATGTGTGTGTGCGTTTGCACGCGTGTGTTTACCTGGTTCATATCTATTGTTTGCAAGCCTTCCCCACGTGTGAAAATAATGGCATGATTTTGATTTTCTGGCTTTCCCTCTCCCAACATTGCAGGTCCAGGAAGTTTTATCCGGTAAATTTCCTGTACAGATATGTGGCAATGTTAGAACAGCCTACAATTGAATTGAAATAGAACTAATATTACTGTAATGTGCAAAATGAAGCAAACAAACTTGGGAAGTTTTTTAGGAGGGCGGAGGGGTCGTCAAGGGGAGGAGCAAGGGAGAAGAAGATTATCTAAACTGATGACATCTGCCAATAGTAATCCTTCTCTCAAGAACTGGCCCACAAGGACCACCCCTATGAATCTCTTACTGGTGTAAGAGGCTCTTCCAGAAAGATTTCAAGTTCTATATCAAAGTACTGTAAATGTAAAATATTGAATATTATTCAGATCATTACCTGGTCCAAACTTTGAACTGGCTCAGAAGAATCAATTGACTTAGTTGGAGGAGCCGCTTTTACAAGAGCCGAATAGTAGACCTTCCGAACCATCTTTTTGGATTTATCTTCGCTAGTTTTTTCAACCTCATCAATGTAAGCTACCCGAAGAGATGGGTATCTGCAACAAGGAAATAAAGAGATATAACAATGACTTGCTTATAGAAGCAAAGAGACTCTCTACACGCACCCTCTATATCGGTATGCTTGTGTGACAAGAAACTATATCTTTAAAATATCATTAAATTACAAAAATAAAGGAGAATTTTTTTTTTTTTTTTTATAGCTTGGGGGAGAGAAAGTAGGAGTTGAAGAGGTTGCCCATTATCCTAACAGCTTAAATTATAGGGGCAATGGCAAACCAACAAAATTCATCAGAATAGGGGGATAGAAATAAGATTTTTTTCTTTTGCTCTTTTAGTTATATCATTTACACTTACCATAATTTTTGCTCTATTAACCCAAATATTTTTTTGTAAAATAGTTATAACTTTTTTGAGAAACAATTAAAGCCTTGGTTTTTTAGGACAAAAAATTTCATAATACCTCATGTGAAAACTTGATGTTTTCTTAATCTATTAGTATACATTTCACATAAAAGAAAATTGATATTGGAGAACATACGTTGTCATCAGTTGCAAAATGTCTGTGGCACGAGCATCACGAGATCGCTTGTGAATTCCATACTGCTGGCATGACACGACATATGAGAATTTCATGTCAACTACTGCTTGACATTGGGCCAATAATGACCTTTCAGCTTTTGAATGTTCCTCGTTAGTTGATTCAGCAGCCTTATAGCCTTCCATTAGATCTTAATAATGAGGAAAAAAATGAAATCAATATTACAAAATTAATACTGCATAAGAGATGTGGAAATTACTTTACAACTAAGCTTCAGTACCTTCATCTTTTGCCATATCGAGGAAGGCCTGAAGTTCCAAAGCTTTCCGATAATACATCATACCTCGTACTTAATTATAAAGAATAGGGCAAGACAATACTCATAATCATACAAAGGCAAATAACACATCGAATCAAGTCTCAGAGGGAGGGAGGGAGAGAGATCAGCTTATACCAGTTTTGGTCAATGTTTGGCCTCGATAAGATGCCCAAAGACGGAGTTTCTCTTTCTTTTCCTCACTTTCTTTGAGTTCTTCTTCGCTTGTACAATTGACTCGTTCAAGAAAGTTAGTCCATTCATCTGTAATAAATCATGAATTCATAAAAGAGAAGTTCAGTTCACAATACATATTATATCACGAGAGGAAAAACCACAAATAACAAAATAGAAAACAATTAACCTGGAAATATCTTTTGCAAGTAGAAAAGGATAGAAATGCCATCTTCATTCGGCTCTTCCAGATGATCCATGGAGAAAAGAACTTCTTCTGAATAGTATGGTGTTAAAACCCTACAGTAATAATAACCATGTCAGGCAATATATACTGAATATGAAATTTTTTGATTGCCCAAAAGGCAAAAAGGAATATCTATCATGCAAAAGATATATTCCATATTGTTTTCCGCAACGTATTGAAATTATGAAGAGGTTGCAACAAAAATACATCAAATAATTCTTTTCATTTAAAGAGAGAGAGAGACAATAAGTCAGACCAACAATTTAAAGAAAGACTGATCCTGTCTCTGAAACGTGAAACCCAAGAATGTATAACTTGATTAACCAATGCTGAAATATCTTCACCAGCCATCCATGAAAGGTTTACAATAACAATACAATGAAGAATGTCCAATTCCAAGAGAACTTACGAGAAGGAAAGCATATTTCGAACTTTGGGTGCAGGAGGCATTTCCATAAACAATGAGTTAGAAAAGAAGGAAATGCGCCTTCTTGCTTCCAAGTTGGATGGGACATCCATAGCAGACTCCTTCTCCGTAAGCAATAGCTGAATCCTTCTGATCTATAGAAGATAATGGACTCATATATGGGAGAAAGTTATACAAGTACTAGTAATTTTTTTATTAAACTCATTTAGAAACAGAGAGGAGATGAATAGAGAAAGAGAAGAACAAGAAATTTTCACACTGAGAAGGCAAAGCAGATAATTAAATAACATTAATATTCACTGTGAAAGATAAATGCACTAGAAGGGCTGGCCCTCTACACATAAAACAACATTAATATTCTGGTCGTGATGACAGCAGACAATCTTACAAACAGCACTATAATCATAAAATTGTAAATGAAACATACCTTTTCTTTCCAAGCTTCTGTTTCTGGGGCTGGGAACCTCAGTTGACCGAAATATGTATCTCGTTGATCAAGGGGTGTCATCCCCTCATCTTTCCCATGTGATCCACTATGGCTTGAATCTAGCAAGCTGCATGAAATAGAAAAATAATGCAAGATTAAGAGGAAAAAATTCAAAATATTAACATACTTGAGATAGCAACATCCAAATCACTTACGTGGTAATTTCATCCTCCATTATATCTCTTGTCACAACCTCTAACATGTTAAGCAAGACAATTACGACCTGGTCCTTGTCCTCCTTTTTGTTCTTTAACTGTAGTCATCAGAAAGATATGGTTGGGACTAGCTACTACCTCGATTAATCAACAGAAATATGGGCTAGTTTACTGTCAAAGTAGAATACCAGATGATCAATTAGCATAACAAATTGTTCATGGAGGCTTGGGAGAGCACTCATATTAAGTTCCGTTGTCAGATTTTCCTTTTCAATATGATCATCAACTACGGAGAAGATTTCACTTATAACCCTGGACAGAGAAAAAAAACAGGAAGTTAACAAAAGTCAGAACAGATAAAATTATGTTTTCCTTTTCTTCTGAGTTAATTCAGGTAGTATTGTACTCACTTCTTTTCACGTTCTCCAAGGACTAAAAAATTAATAACACTTTTAAATGAAAGATAGCACTCGCGAATAGCATAGCGCATATAATTGTCTGTACTCATTCTCTTTTTCAGCTCATGGTCTTTATCTTTGCTGTCTTTTGCCATGTCCAGTGCTATAGGGATCTACAGAGTTAGCACAAAGTGAATACATTTAATTGTCTTGGTTAGACTAATGGAAGAAATTTACTCATGAGAAGATAGACCTTGCTAGCAAGTAAAAAAGGAGGCCATTGGATGAGGTTTAATTCTGGGTCAGCCCAATATGGGACAAGCAACAAGTTCATTTCCCTGAAAAACAAATACAGGCATCCTACGTCACAGAATGTTTAGTCCAAAAAGTAAAAGATTGGAGCTCAACATTCATTCACATTAACAAAAACATGTCCTTTTGTGGCATCATTATTTTACCTATTACTTATCAGATCCTCATCTCTGAAACTACTGATTATTTCATTCCACATCTGTGCAAACTTTGCAGCCTCCTTTTCTTTATTAGATGATATCTGAAATAAACAGCCAACTTTGATGACTCATATGATGGCCTTTCAGTGATTAACAGAGGGAGGTACCAAATTGTCCATTGACAATCCTTATCAAATTTGGTGGTTCTTAATGCAGAACAGTGATCAAACCTTATCGAATTTGCGAGAGAAAGTTGCTTTTAGTCCCTTCTTAATTTTTTCATTCTTTTCCACAGGAATCAAGCAATCATTAAAAGCACCTGGAAGTGATTCAAATCTATATCTCAACATTCGCAGTGTTCGAATCTGAAAGAAAGAGAATCATCTGGTTAGGTGTTTAAGTTCAAACAACCTACAATTACTGCAAGGCAAAATACATGAAAGCACACCATATTATATTTTCTGGGCCAGACAACAACTTCATGTCAAATAATCAAATTCAATGAAAATAATTTATAATGAAAAAAAAAAAAAAAAAACATTGCACTCATCTACTATTGCATGCCTTTGGCTATGGGGGGGGGGGAAAAGGGCAGGGAGAGGGAAGGGAGAAGAGAGAAAATATTTGATTTTTTCCAATTTTTATCTAAAAAATTAAATAAGGGTAAAATGAGTATTATGACATTGGATAAGTGTGTTCAGAAACAAATTGGGTGCAAATACAATTACCCAAACCTTATATATGTGATGCATGACAAGGGTGGGCAAACTGTGAGGTCTCAACCCTTAAAGAGAATATTAAAACCCGCATCCATGCAAAAAGGGGCAATTCAACTGTTTAATGTTGCTAATTGGTGAATTAATACCAAAGTTCTTTAATGATTGAAAAGAGAAGAGAGTTTATACAAGAAAACATGTGTTTGGAACACATATATAATTATATTGTACACATACATACTAGTCCTCCTGCACGCATCTTGCAAGCACAATTCAAAAAAAGAGCATGCAAAACATGCCTAACATAATTTACATGTCGTTGACATTCACATCTTAGGATACCATCTCAACGCGCACACATACCAACTCTCCCTTACACATGTAACATAAATACATAAGTGACATCATAAAAGAACAAAGAATTTAAAGAATTTAAAGAATAGAATTATGTTGATTACTTTGTGGAATAATATAAAGGAAAATGCTTGGGTACTCAACTTTGAGTACCAACCTTGTACTCATCACCAATCACATGAGACCATGATGGGGTCCACCATCTTCTCTCTCATGGTGGACCCCATCATGAGCTCATATGATTGGTGATGAGTACACAGTGGTACTCAAAGTTGGGTACCCAAGCAATGCCCTAATATAAATAAGGTAATGGGTTGTTTTAAGTGGATATTGGGTAACTTCTTTTTTTTTCAAACTGTCCTCAGAAATGAAAATTGATAAGGTATAAGAGGAATATTGACTACGATATTAAAAAAAAAAAATACATAAATGAAATAGCTTAGGACTGTCAAATGTATTTCATGAAACAAATTTTAAAATGCGAAGATTTAAAATAGAACCATCATGCATAAAATATTCTATTGACAAAATTGTTGGTATTGAAACCAACTCAGCATCCTACTCCCTGTTCTGCAGAAAGAAAAAAAAAATTCTATTTTCCTTTCAAACTGCAAGAACCTCACATTGTTTCTTTTAATATTTCTCCAATTTATTAGTTAAAATTTATATTGGGAAAATAAAAACTTACATATCCATTGAATACAAACCCCGAGGGAGGCAGTAAGAGCCCATTGTAGATTTACACATCACTCAAAAGCAACACATTAAAACTATCCGGGTTCTTTTTCCTTTTCAAATAAATTCCCCAACAAGGAAGGATAAAAATGATGGGCTTTGGAAGATTGAAATAACTTCATCAATATGGAAAGTAATATACATATCAGGATTTGTAGAGAAAATAACACTCCACCAACCTCTCCAAGACGGCGAAATGCACCATATATACCTCCAAATATTGTGGAGAAGATAGCATACCAAATTTGAGTATCCATAAAGTAGACCTGCAAAGAAAAATCAGAATAAAATATTTTCAAGTAAAATTAACACAACTAAGTGGAGGAAAGACAATGATGTGACAATGAGATAAACATTAACATACAAGAACAACTGGAGCCCAGAGTGCAATCACCACACCAATGTTATTCTTGGCTGAAAAGGTCAAATGATGACATCATAAACCATCTGAAGAATAAAAGGAAGTTTTTTTCACTCATGTAGTTACCTTGAGGGAAGAACTCGTGCCATTGATAGGTCGATATATGAACTTTCATGATTTCTTTAGTTGGTTTTACAAGAGGCCTAATCTGCAACAAAGAAGAACAAATAAAACTGATTCAACTAACTCTTCAGCCGACTCTAAGATAAGATTATTGAACCATTGCCAAACAGGCTGCTATTATTAATAAATCATGGGCAAAACCCAATTGGCCAACAGGTAAATAATGAAATCTGCGACGACATGCTAATGTCACTTCTTATATGTTTTCTTCTAGTTAATTGGTATTCTGATATACAAATAGGCTTAAAATTCTCCCTAAAAGCAATTATGAGGAAAACAAAAAAAAAAAAAAAAAAAAAAAGGATGAAGGAAAGGCAATCAATTTGGGTTAGGGAGCATGCAGAGAAATTTATACTCATGTGCCATCCATTACCTAAATAAACAAGTTTGAGTTATCAATGGTATAAGTCATGATTTTACATAATGTCATGGTGATAAATGATTCTTGCCCATCACAAGAATTCACCCCTCTAAAATCCAAAAGTTACAAGTAGGTCAAGAATCGTTGCTATCTCACCAGACTAATCATTTAAACATGGATATGGTAAAAAAAATTCATAATTAAAGCAGAAGTGCTGATGCTTGAAAACTTTGAAGAAATACCTCTACGTAGTAACTGAAGGCTAATTTTGATACAATCAGGAGAACCCAAAACATGGTATACCTAAAAAGGAAAAGCAGTCAGTGACAATGGGAGCAGTGAGTATCTATCCCAAGCCATTCCCTTAGAAAGAAAATAAATATATAAAAAATCAGCATGCTTACTTGAAAAGAGAGATTGAGCTTTCATGCATTCCCCTTCCAACATAAAGCCGAGGCTGCAGGACATCAAACAAATGTATTAGACTGAGCTGGACATTTGAAAAATATAATAGGAAAAGAAAATTTAAATGGCTAGAAAATTAATGATTTCAGGTATCATATCCAAAGGAGGCAAGTGCTTATTGCTTCAGTCACCATAAAACACTTTACTAGATCATGTTGTACAAGGTCCATCTACATACCTGAGACCACCACATCATGAGCATCAAAATCTTATTGTGTGACCTTTCAAGAAACCGGCGAATAGATGGGAACATAAACAGCAATACACAGAGCATATTTGGAGATAAGTACATAACAACAGCCAAAATGAACAAAGACGATGAATCTGGTCCATTGCCAAACCAGCTCCTGATGGTCCGTGCAAATCCAGGAGGATTTTTCCAACTATATGCATAAGTCACTGGTAAAACAATGACCCATGCTGCAGCTGAAACAGCCTTCAAGAGATATCTTATTCTGACAAAAACTGACATGCTTTGCCTAGCTTTCCAGCTCAGAATTAGATCAAGAACAGCTGAAAAAAGAAAAAAATAATAATGATTAATCAAATTACAAAATCTAGAAGGCAGAAGACTATCATATTAGTGATTAAACATTATATTATTCGAGCAGGCTTACGCAATTCTACAGAAAAACCAGTCAGAATCTACTTTTTGTCAACGGTATTACATTTACTGAGTTAAGTTTTAAGAACAAACACCAAATGAACCTTTCACAAGTTTAAATATAATTTTTAATTGCCTGTTCACCCTCCTCCAAGGCTAGTTTAGACATAGTGATCTACCAAATAGGGAAATTTCACAAGCTCTACTAAGTTGTTAATTTCATTTTAAATTTTTCATTCAATTTATATCTTTCAAAGATAAACTAAGGAAATTTACATAATTCTTTCCCTTACTATGAGATTGTGCAGGAATTTAGAATGGGATCAGTCCATGTTCTATCATCCTTGTTTTCCAGAAGCAATTTTGTCAAAACTCTAACAGTCAGCTACTTCAATTTGAGGTAAATGTGGCTAATTTTTCATAGGAAATTGTCACTGTAGCGATTTTTCAGCACAAATATGTCAAATTTAAACTGATATATTTCCTATACGAACATGTAAGTAGTGGCAGAAAATATATCAGTTTAATTTGACATATTTGTTCTGGAAATTCAGTTTAATTTGAAGGCTGGGCACATAGAAAAGATTTGACAACAGGAGGAACACTAAAATAAATAATAAATCATCAATAGCACTAGTAAGGTCAAATGGTTTTATTTACCTTGTGCAAGCTTCAATATCGCAGCAGTTATGAAGATGCTCAGCACTTTCTTAAAGACATCACCCTCAGACACGGAACTTAGTTTTCCCGACCCATTCCAAGCAAGAATGATCATTGCCTAAAGGAAATCATATTCTTTACATAAGTCCAAAGATTAATTAGAGATAAATATAGGAGATAAATGGAGAATAAGGTGATAGCAAAATAAAAATCACCTGTAAACTCAATATATAAAAGCTCCACATTCGATCAAAACTTCTGAAAATGTGCCAAAATGAACGTATTTCTACAAAGTTGACTTTGCCAATCCATCGGTCCCCAGTGTATGGTCTCTTTTTCTGAAAATCATAGATTTCCACAATAAAAATGCAAACATTTAAACCAAAGGGCAGGCCAAGAAAGATAATAGCTTTTGAAATTCTAGAGTCTAAAAAAGAAAGTTGTTTTGACTTGGTTAATCTGATTCCTAATTCCTAAACATCTACAACAGTGGCAGCCTTTGAGTTTTTCTACAGAGACCGACTAGATTTCAAAGTATACAATAACAGATAAATTAACAATAAACTGCAAAAATAGAAATATCACAATTTAAATTTTGTGCATTTAGCTATGGTAATCCCAAATCTGATTTATGACATGACACTATCAGTAACATCTGAAATTGTGAGAGTATGCGGAGAGTACAAACTCAAGCAGTATATATACATTCTTCAATATAATTGTTGGAGAAAAACGCTATCAATAACATCAAAAACGTTGTACTACTAAACAACAAGTGATAATGATCCATGTCATTGACTAAGTAATTTGTAAAGAAATATTCATGCACAAAGAGTTCTTGATGGTAATAATGCATTGCTCAATCAACAAGAGAAGAGACACTCTAATTGAATCCTATGATTTAAGTTTTATGCCCACAAGACCATGCCAATTAAGGGAGTTTATTCGTTTAGCACTAAGGGTTTGTGGTCATCATTTGGGCCTTATCGCATTCAATTTAGCCTTCTTTTTCAGAAGTTATAAGAATTTTAAGGATTACTTTACCCTTCTTGTGGTAAATGTCTCAAGTACAACTAAAGTACTTTAATCTCACAATGTTGTCCCATGCAAATTTTAGGTCCCTCTACGAATATCTTCCCTACAAAAATCAATCCAATCAAAAATCATCTGGTCATTTATTTAACACTACGATTGTTTCAGTATGTATCTGATACACTTGTATTTGTTATTTATTTTATAACATTCTTATTTTATTTTGATAGGATAAGATTCCCAATTTTCCTGATTTGTTGTTTTGATGATCCTTCAGGCTTCAACGATGACCTAAAAAATGGACATTTTAGATCATTAGACCACATTGCTGAGTGGTCTATATATAAATGATCCTCTCTAGATCGCATGTGTGTGTATATATATAAATAATATATATATATCAATGAGTCTCTTATAAAAATGTCCTCATTTTAAGAAAAGTAAGGATCACATTGTTGTGGGATAATCCTACAATGTGGTCCAATAATTCAAACCATTCATGCCTTAGGTTTCCCTTCAAGGATCATACTTGCAAAAAAACAACAAAATCTGAAACCGTTTTAGTCATCTAATTGTAGCCAAATAAATAAATGAACACAGTGTTTCCAATAAACACACAAATGATCATGATGACAATCAATGGCTAAATGATTTCCGATTTGGTTGATTTTTTTGCAGGGATAATCCTTAAATGAGAACTTAACATATGGATAGTTTGCATCATGATGTCACCCTGCGGGGTGGGCCTCAACACTGTTGTACTTATGTTTCTTAACATGAGGACATCCTTATAAGAGAGTCACTCTGTGTCAATGTGTGTATTTTACAGAGCCTCAGATAATATGCTTTAATTTCTAGTCATATGTGAAACTTAGCTAACTTACCTAACAAGTCCAAAGCCAATTTAGGTTTGAAGTACTATGTCAAACTACAGTTTCATCTGTATAGTCACATAATAAGATATTTCAGGAAAAAAATCCTGAGCTTGAATTACTTTGGCAGATATTAGGGTGATGAGAATCATGCAAAAACTAGGTCAATAAATTAGTTCAAAGAAGAAAAAGAAAAATAGCTACAGTGCAGGTGCATCATGGTCCATTATCAATGAGAGTTTTTTTCAGTACAAGAATAACACAGAAGTGAGAAGTCTTGCCTAAAATTTTTCTCTTACTTAGATGTGTTTATCTAACCTCAGATTGGATCATGCTGGCAATAATGTAAAGAGCAGTACATCTGTTTTTCTTGGTGATGGATGCGAGACAACAAACAACAAGAAAGAGGCAAGTATTTCAAACAAACTTTAAAGTATAACACACAACATCTCACAATATAAGCCTGCAAGCTAAATATGAGCTTTGAAGTATTTCCTTAAACCTCTGAAAAGCAGAGAGTCCAGTCCCAGTTAGAAAACAGATGTTTGAACCATCTCCAAACAAAAGAAAAAAAAAAGACCCATGTCCATTCTTTAGTTAAAGAACTCTAAAGAACTGACGTCCTGCAGAGAGAATTTGTGTATATATATATATATAAGTAAAAAACATTTGGTACAAAGCAGGTAGCAGTTAACTTGACTGTACAGAGAAAATGGACAGCAGTCCATGATTTTTGTCAGTGAAAGAAGTCAAAGGTTATATAATGAAAACCAGGGATGATCAACAAGAAAAGAAGGAAATAAATATTTCTTATATCCAAAATTACAACATACCTCATCTTTGTCAACTTGATTCTCTTCGATAGGCTGGCAAAAGAAATCAGCATCAGCACGCATAGGCCAGCCTAGCTTGAAACAATCAACTGACCTACAATTTTACACCAACAAAATCCTGTAATCTACAGCCTTTGCATAGGAAAAGGATACATAGACAAAAAAAA
This sequence comes from Dryas drummondii, assembly GCA_003254865.1. Classification (NCBI taxonomy): domain Eukaryota; kingdom Viridiplantae; phylum Streptophyta; class Magnoliopsida; order Rosales; family Rosaceae; genus Dryas; species Dryas drummondii. Next base: position 401,791 of record QANW01000506.1, read on the forward strand.
AGCATGTACCAAAAATATTCATTCAAGTCATCATAATTTCTCCACTGAGAATGCTTTGATTTTCCTCCTTTGCTCCTTAAAGCCTCCTGCAAAAAACAAAAAGTACATTTACCAAGATATGAAGTAATAAATGTCTAAAGGAAAGTAAGAGATTTTATTAACCAAAGAAAAGTAGCAAAAGCAACACCTTTGCTATTGTATCATATATTGGAGTTACTACTTTAGCCAAAAAGGCCTCATCTTCACCACCATAGGCTGGCTTTATGTGCTCGCCCGTCGTTGGACTAACACTCCCAGCTAGCATTCCATACAATTCAAATGCCATCTACAAAATGTAAAGCATAACTACTGAATGATACCATTAAATAAACATAGGCTTTATCTCAATTACTTTGGCTTGGATCAAAAATAATTATGATCAAATTGATAAGAATACTAAAATTTATAAAACAAATATAAAACAGGAACAAATGTCCACAAGAAAGTGGAACCATCGAACATCTCCGGTACAATATTTTTAGGACCTGATAATTTATCCTTTCAAAATTGACTATTCTATAGAACATATGTGTGTCATTTGGTTTTGAGATATCTATAATACCACTCCAGGAAATTCTTATGAAAATGTTTAACAGAAGAGGTAATAGCAGAAATGTATAAAAACTTGACATAATTTACTAGTTTGCCTCTTTAATTATATATAAATTCCTGAAAATATGATGATTCAATGATTCTCAAAAGTATTATGATTCAATGACTTACAAAAAGATTAGAGTTTTAAGAGGTTTTCACCCTTCCTACTGAAAAAAAAAAAAAAAGTTTATTACTTCTCAAGAAGTACAACAGAGCATGAAGAAATTTTAAGCATCTAGTACACCACCCCTCCTCCACAAGAATTGAGTCCCAAATAGAAAAAAAGAATTAATTATCAACTTCTATGTGTGTTTAAGCCTCAGGGTGTCTGTGGTTTAGGGTTGACAAGGTGTTGCAAAATTAAAAGTGTTTGTAACCATATGCTATGAGTAAGTGTGTGTTTTTTAAATTACATTACAGGAATATAAATGTCCTAAAGCAAGGTCAAAAACAGCATCTTAACACATACATGATGATAAATATAGCAAAGGCATTCTGGCATGAATCTCAAGTTTGCAGCTTCTCCCCATATAAGAAGATATAAGCCCATGTATAGTAATTTTCGCTGCTGCACTTCCTGCTGAATAGTTGGCAACCTGCCAGTTAGAAACAGCTTTTGTATGTTAATAGTATGAAAACAAAACCAAACAAGTAAATCACAATAGCGCATTGGACAACTAAAAGCCACAGATAAACAAAGCATCACTGCTGCTTCAAAGAAGACTCCAGCTAACCCACTGAACATTTGCAAGAAATATATCTAATATTATATCTAAAAAAGTATATCAATCACTTGCTGTTTTCAAATAGGATTCCTCACCAAAGGTTACTTTTTCGATCCAAGAATCTACACCATTTTTTGTAATTTTTGAACAGCTTCTTCATCACTTCCGTTAAAGCGCGATCATCCAACTATAAAAGAAAAAGATTTGGTATGTAGAGTAAGTTGGCAGCCAAAAAAAAAAACTAGATCAGAAAGTGAGCATATAAGCTAAAACTGAGAAGAATTAAAACCTTGGGTTGCTGATCAGGCTTTGGTAATTGCCGTATGTGAACATTAGCAACCAACAGAATCAAGTGTTCCCTTTGATTTGCCACATTATCCTTCTGCACATTGAGTGGGGCATAGCCTGCTGATGAAATATGAAAAACTAAAGTGTATGATAATTGATTTGGTTAATCACCTCACCTGAAAACCAAACATAGCCTGAAGCCAGTCTAGAATGTCTTCATCTACTTTTTTCTTGTGGCCATTCGACCATGGTAGGCCCCTGGTGTTACGGAGTGCAGAAACAGTAGCATGAATCTGTAAAGCAAAAAAAAGAGGCAATATGTTTCACCTGCAGTCTAATGTCTAAAGACATAATACTTATTCTGTTTAAAATGAAATGTTGAAACCTCGGGATATCTCATGATTGCCTGATTTTGACTATCAGGATCAAGAGGAAGAATATTGTAAGGTGCATATATCTGCTGTTTTTCTTCAACCTTAGTGTGAGCTTCCAAAATCTACAGTACAAAATATATATATAAATATATATATGAATATTTAGTTAGCAGGAAACTAGTGTAAAATGAAGATTAGTATTACGAAAAAAGTTACAGGTCAAAAACTTCTATTTCACCTCCTCGGATACTTCAACAGCCTCTGTCTGATTGACGGCCTTCAAAACCTCAAATAAAACAGCAGCAGTTTGGTATGCTTTTGTCAGTTGCGCACTGTGTTAGGAACAAGAACTTCAAAATACTAAAATACAATGCAACAGAGCAATTTCTCAATCAAACAAAGCACACATCAATACTATTAGAGACAAACCGATCTGCTTTATCAGCAGCATTCTGCAAAGCTTGAATGTATTTTTTGTAGTAATCTCGATAAAAACTCTGCATTTCCCGAGCATCACTCTTTGCCTTTCCTGCCAATGTTGTTTCATTTTCCTGAAATGAATCCAAATGAAAAGTAATATCTCAGCTCAATTCCAGATAGATATCCCTGATAAAAATTGGAAGCTAAAATGATAGATATTGTCCAACAAAATACTAACTTTTTTGAGAAGAAAATCACTTATTCCTTACTATGTCCAATGTGAATTTTGAATTCCATTCCTCATATCTTTTTTTTTTTTTTTCAGTTCTTATTTATTTATGCACTTATTCATTTATTTATTCATTTTTTAACTTGATTTATTTATTATCTATTTATCTATTTCTTTCTTTCTTTGTTTGGTAATAAATTAATAATGTCCTTAAAGATCACATCACATATAAGAAAGAAAAAAAGGTTGTTGCAATTACTTAGGGAATTCAAAGCTTACCCTTTCCAGACGTTGAAGAAGTGCAGTTTTAAACTGGCGAACACCACGTCCACTAGATGTGGGATCTAGTTTGTGAGCTTTCTCAAAGGCATAGAACCGACCTAATTCCAAGTTCCAACATAGACATTAGTATGAAATGGACTCCTGAACAGACAACAGAGTTCTCCCAAAAAAGAAAAAAACATACAACAGAGTTCACAAAAATGCCAATGATTTTATACAGAGATCATCATGTCATGATAAATTTTGAAAGATAACCTGTTGTATTACAACAGGAGAAAAAATAACAAAATAGCACTTCACCATTAAGAAAAACTAAAGATATATTTAAGGAAGGACAAAAAATGTCTTGCACGTAGCCTGCTTTTGAACTCAACAACATCAATGTAGAAAGAAATAAAAAAATAATTGAAATAAAAAGGTGCCTAGAACAAATACATAACACCTTCATGGAAGAAAGTGCAATGGCAAAGATACAACCAAATTGAATGAGCACTATCATCTCCTTGCATGTTAGATGCAGTATCAACTAACCATACATTCCATTGACTAGGAATAATATACCATAGCCTCAAAAAATGTAAACAAATAGATTTAAAAATTAAAACAAAATTAAAACAAAAAGATGTATTTATAATTGCATCTTAAAGAAACAAATGGTAAATTAAACCCCAAGGGGTGGATTAGTTGGCAAGGCAACATGCCTTAGAAAGCATAATTCTTCGAGTTCAAATCTTTTCAACCCCTTGGGGCCAGCTCCTCAGTAGTTATGGTTCTCATAACCACTGATTCACATGTTTTACATGTTCCAAGGGAATCTGCGTGTACCTGAAGATTCCCCCACCCAAATGGGTGGCGTACCTGGGGTTTTCCCTCACCTAAGCTGATGGGGTTAGGGATTAATCATCATTGAAAAACAAAATCCATCATGTATTCCTTTCACACTGGACAAGACCTGATGTTTGAATCATGTTGAATGATCAAAGGAGAGAGAAAAAATTTGCATCCATGACATTTACCTTTCGCATAAGAGAGTCAGAAGCTATGGGAATATAAGCTACACTACGATAAATCCAATTGGTTTGATGAGCTCTGATTAATCAAAACAACACTTAAATAACAAACACGCATGGCATTTACATACAAACAGATAACATAATACCAGCATATAACATAAGAAAATGCAACTCACAGAGATAAGCAACTCTTGGATTCCTAGACTCGACTTCATTTGCAACACGAAGAATAGGAGCAATATCCTGCAGCGAAGAAGGCACTACCTCGCTATCCAACAATGGCTCTCCAAAACTTCCGGCAGTCTGAGTCCGCAGAATCTGCCTCCGCGGTTGCTGATCAAACCTCCTTCTATATGCCATCTCTATTATTTAAGCCCTAAAGAATACCAATAAACCTGTTGAACCCAATGACACAAGAATAAGGAGAAAGGGGAAAGTCTCGCAAATTCTCATTCACATAATGATTAACTTAAGTGAATAGAGAACCTAATTTGGATGCCAAGTAATATGGGATCAGCAGAGAAATTGGGTCTTAACAATTTCATAACTTGTGATCCATGGAAACTATGAACTTCACTCAAATCGGTCTAATTCAACTATATGACTTTGTTTGTGTAACATTTCCATTAAGAAATTTAAACAACAGAATACGAAAGATACAGATTCTATCTAATTTTCCCCAAGTCCTCTCTTAACAACAAAACAGAATGAAATGGAAATATAAAAGATAAAAATTAACAACTTTGCGTTAACAGAGAAAAGCAAAGCAGGGTACAGAAATAAAAGTGGAAGGAAGGCAAAAAAGAAATAGAATTCACAATGGGAAGAAACTCATTCCGACTTAGCCCAAACCCACCATATTGTTCCCGATCAAACAGAAAGCCAACCCAAGAAACAGTATGATCTGAAATCTAAGCTTTTTAACATTTAGTGTTTGCTTCAATTACTTAGAAACCCACCTTGTTTCAGCAACCAAAGAAGCAAAAGAGAGACGCATATGAACTGGGTTCAGGGAAGTTTACTAGAAAGAGAGAAACATAGTAAGAGAAGAAAAAAAAAAAGGAAGCAAGTAAACGCTTACCAGTTGCTAGAGACGCGTTGAGCTTCAAAGACCCAATAAAACAAGGAAACAATAGAACTGAAACTTAAACATATATGCAATGATACACATGCACACTGTCTGTAAAACTTCACAGTGAGAAAGAGAGAGGATGTGTGTGCTTGTGCTTGAGTGCTTGTGCATCGTCTGCTCTAAGCCTCTCCAACTTAAAGGAGCCTACCAACAAAGGAGAGGGAAGGGCCAAAGGGGGAAAGCAACGGCAGCATGCACAGTGCACACACAGGAAAGCCCAACTATTCATTCTCTTAAAGTCAAGGCTTCTCTGTGGGATACCATAACCCAATCAAACTGCGCCACGTCATCGCTTAAGTGTCTTTCTCACTCCTCTGACACTGACAATCTCACATTGAAAATATATATATTTTTTTTTTTTTAAAAAAAGAAAGGTTGGTGGGTCTTCCTATCATCTCCTACGCACATGAGTACACGCCACCAAAGGCAAAACTGCCCAAAAAAGAGCTGCAAAGATGATGGCCAAAAAAAGTCAAAAAAGGAAGCTGACTAGAAGCCAGCAAGACAGTCACTAATCGCTATTACTAATTTACTTTTATTGAAGGAAGACTTGAAGTCTTCAAGGCTTGGACACATATCCAATCATATCGATATTGATATTCATTTTGCAACATTTCTTGATGAGATGGAGCAAATCCTTTTTGTAAATGGACTCAAGTCTTAACTTGAAGATGCTTTTTCTTGAAATTATGTTTAAATGAGTTTAATGGATATTGGATGAAATTTGGGGAAGATAATGAGAGAAAATGAGAGAGGATCCAAACTCCCACAGTCCCACTTTTAAATATTGGATCACAGATGAGCTACCTTCCATTTAAATGAGAGAAAGAAAGCTTGTATAATATAATGCATAACCAACTTGCCCCCCCCCACCCCCCCTCCTCAACTATATTTTTATCATTTTCTTCTATATTTTCTTTTATTTTCCCCCAAATTTTACTTATTTGGTCTTGCCTAGTTTGACCCTTTATTCACTTTCATCCCTATAATTTTAGTAACAACAATAATATTCTTGTTGCTTTTAGACTGGTAGATATAAAATCACATGAATGTGTGTGAAAACAATTTTATATTGATTGATATCTGAATTATAAGAGAAAAATATAAAATTTCGACCCATATCTCCATTCACATATGGACTTGAATCTTAATCATTTCTAGTCCCAAACATATTATTTTAAAATTATTTTAAGAAAATAAAATTAGTGTTTTAATAAGCCTACGTAAATGAGTTATTTTTTAACAAAACTTATAATTTTGATAGTTTCTACTGACTTGAATTTTAATCACTTCTTTTACAAGTATGTCATTTGCGCAAGATATATATATTGTATTGCAACCGCTTACTTGGGCATGAAGAAATAATAAAGCTATATCTCCAGACATAAGAATATAAGATTGCTAAGAGCTAGACTGCCATGACCCCATCCCTTGAGGATGACATACATATAACAATTTATCATATATAGAAGCCTCCACTATACTTTGTGCCTTTTAAGAGAAAATGGTGACTGTAAAAGGAAGAAAAAAGGAAATACAACAAAGAGCAGTCTTTTAAAAAAAAAAAATTAACCAAAAGGACTTTTTATCTAATTATTTAAATATTTTGTCAATATCTATATATTTATATTATGTGTTATAAACATATCTTCTCAAAACTAAGCCACCATTAAAAAGTTACTACTTATTGATAATCAACAAATCATCGAGATTGATGTGAAAAGAATAAATCTTTGTAATAGAATCTTGATATCTAAAACTTTACATAGCAAAAAGTAATCATATTAATTTATTAGTTTAAATATATATTCATTCATGCAGATGATGTGGTAGCTTAAAAAAAGTATATAAAGAATGGATAAAATTGTTAAAAGTTGGGAAGTGTTGCATTAACAAGATAAACTCTATCTGCTCATGAATAGTAAAAGCATCAAAATTATTATGTATTGTTTTTTGTTTGAGAAGAAAAGCATGAAAATTATTGAATACATTTAGGAAAAGGACAAATATGAGACCAACATGCGTGATGGCATGATATATATATATATATATACACACACACCATTGGAATATATAGCATTTAGTCATTGTGGGTCCTTAATGGTCTAACATACATTTATGATGAAGATGGACTGGATGCATGACTAATCACTTATCTTATTACCGATATATAAGGACATGCAACTAAGAAGATCGAACATCATGACTTTATGGCATACATATCTCAAACTTGGTATTAATTGTGTCACTCTCACTTGGCTGGACAGTGGAGAGATGATAGCCTAACCAACGAGTAAGCCTGAAACTATGCTCAATGAATTTGAAGTGCTTCATATATATGATCCCAAATGAATCATAGGAGTGTTTTGATTCTTAAGGAAACTACGCACACCGGAATAACTTGATCATTTTCACACCCAACTATGCCTCAATCATATGTCACATGTGGAAGAAAAAATTTCATGGAACTGTCCTATATGTTTATGTGTGTATCTCTTTTATCATGTGATAATTAAATAGTATGATAAGAGATAAACATATTAAGAGCATACAACGGTCTCATAAATTTTTTTAAATAATTTAGCAAAAGACCATAAAAAATTGTAGGGTTACTCATAAACCCATATAAAAGATGAATTTATTTTTAAGACACACGAAGTGGTCCTAAAACTAAACCTTTTTTTTTTCTGACGCCGTATGTAATTCTTATAAAATTACACTTTATTTTGTTTTGATACAATCTGTAACTCTTGTAGAAATACACTTTATAATATCATAAAGTAACACTTTATTCAATAATGTAGTATTATTTTAAGGTTTTAGCCTTTAAAGTTTTTTTAGATTTTAATACTTTATATTTAGGTTTTTATTACTTCATAATTAGGGACTTGCATGTCTAGTATTGCTTTATAAAATCTTGAAGCCATTGACCTTATATTTATTTTTCTTCAATATGGATGTTGGGTTTAGGAGAAAAAGACATGTTGGGTTTGGGAATGATGACATATGTTGTGTATTCTGAGTAAATTTCATATTGGTGTAGAGTCTTACAAACATTGAGGGTATAATTGGAATGTTCTACGGGTATAGTGAGTATAAGACAAAAAATTAATAATTGGATGTTGGGTTTGGGGAGAAGAGACATATTGGGTTTGGGGATGATGAAATGTGTTGGATATTGTAAGCAAAATTCATATTGGTGCAGAGTTTTATAAACATTGAGGGTATAATTGGGAGGGTGTCATTGGATATAGTGAGGAAATGAAAAAAAAATGAAAATGTAGAGTGTAGTATAGAGTAATGATAGCAGATTCAAGATTGTGTTAAGTGTAGTTTTTCTATAATTACAATTACTTGTACTTGTTGTATTATGATTCTTTTTTGTATTATTTATCTCATAAGGTTGTATCATTGTTTACTCTATATATACTCCATTGGGAAGAATAAAGTGAATGTATTTTTACCCTAAACCTAGGTCTTTGACATGGTATCAAAGCCCTTGATGTTTCTTCTTGGGGCTTGATCTTGGTTTAGGTTTACCTTAAACACTTTATCTCTACCTTAAACACACTTTATCTCTACCTTATATACCTTTGATTTCTACTTGGTTTTCAAAATTTTATGTAAAATGTTTTTACTATATTTAGAGATTTTTGGGTTTTTTGTGTTCTTCACAAGAACTTAGTCTTTTCGTTGCAAGTTTTCGATCTTCGATCACCGAGAACTCGACATTCATCACTGATTGCTCGACATTCATCACTAGCACTCAATATTTATCATCGATTGCTCAGCGCTGCAACGTACCAGTTTTCGAGTTTTTTTGTTTTTAGTCTTTTGTTTGCTTTTAATCCTACAATATGTGTACGTGATTCATCTTCTTCCTTTACTATGAAGAAAAATAGGGAATTTGTGACATCTCCACCTCCAATTCTTCCTTATTTTGATATGCCTAGTTACTTGGCGAAGAAAGAAACAACAACCTTGTCAATTCTTCCCCTCGTTCCTTTTATCTTGGGCGTTGTTGCTAGGTCAAGTGTCTACGCTAAATTAAAGGAATGACTCAAGGTGTTTGGGGGTTGTTATGGCTAAGGAACTTGTTAAAGAATTTGCGTTTTAAACTTGGGAAAGCTATGAATTTACATTATGATAACAAGTCTGATGATATTGAGATTGCTCATAATCCAGTTCAACATGATCGTGCTAAACATGTGAAAGTGGATCGTCATTTTGTCAAAGAAAACTTAGAATCTAGAATAATTAATTTTCCTTTGTGAAGTCAAGATCAATTGGAAGATAATCTTACTAAGGCAGTCTCAAGCAGGGTATTTCTTAACTCACTTTTCAAGTTGGGCACGTGTGATGTGTTAAGTAAGTCATAGTTTTTCTCGGATTACAATTACTTATACTTATTGTATTAGCTTTCCTGATTGTATTATGTTTCTTTATTGTATTCCTTATCTCATAAGGTTGTATCATTATGTACTATATATACCCCATATTGAGAAGAATAAAGTGATTGAATTTTTACCCTAAACCAAGGTCTTTGACAGATTGTAAGGTATAAATAGAATTTTTCGTAAATATTTTTTAGGGTCTTTACAACAATGCCTCTAAAAATTTATATAACTCACTATATCCCCTAAAAGTTCACCTTATGTATCAAAATGCTCAATTGTCGTCAAGTCCTTCAAGTTTTCTATTAGAATTGGGAATGCGGCGCTTATATGACATTGGTGTACCCATTTTATGTTGGCATATCAATGCCATGTGGACGAATAATAAAAAGTTATTTTAGAACTTTGATAATATGAAAAACTTAAAACAAATTTAAAATTCAATTAAAATATAAAAAACAAGAAACACCCAAATCCCTCCCCATCCACTGCAAGGATAAATTACTACGTGTGACTCTAACAACATACGGTGGTGTGACTAATCTATTAAAATTATAACATGTGTATAATTATTAATATCTAAAACGCTAAATTCTAAATTTATAAATCGTCGTCCACTCATGTTATAACACATAGATTAGCAACACCACGTGACAATGTTATGATCACATATAATAATTTCTCAACTAAAAGCTTGCAATCTCTCATTCTCTATCCCTACACAATTGCACGTGAACACCAGATAGCTAGTTGCACATTAACTTCAACCCATGATAACTAATTTTTTATAGCAAACAAGAAATTGATCGAAGAGATCCAAAAACTCATGGTAAAAAAACATAAACCTTATGGCAACTAAATCAACGCCAAGGCATCCAACAAGAAAATTAAAAACTTTAGAACTTAAAGAGTAAACAAAATAATTAAATTAGAGATTCATTTATATTCTTATTCTTTTTATTCTTAGGTTTCTTCAAATCATAGGTGATTGATACTAGGAGGGTTTCATTGGAGTTTGAGGATTTAATATTCATATATGAGTTTGAATCAAACAGAGAAAGAAAGATGGATGAGAGGGAGATAGAAAGAAAAGGAAAGAGAGAGAGAGAGAGAGAGAGAGAGAGAGAGAGAGAGAGAGAGAAAATGAGAGAGAAAGAGAGAAGTAGAGGGGGAAGTCGAAAAGGAAAGAGAGAAGTATAGGGGAAGTCATCAGCGGCGAAGGAGGACAAGGTGATGGGATGGGGTGGGATGGGGTGTGGCTGGGGTGAAGGATGGGAGGGTGGGTACTTGGTTTGATTTTTTTTTTTTCCTTATTTGAATTTCCAATTTTGTTTTAACTTAAAAAAAAAAACTTTAAATATTAAGAATATTTTTAGATAGCAAATTTGCTCACCATCTTATTGTAAGTTCGGCACGTGTCGATGTATTAACCATGATTAACTACAATTACTTAAATAGAATTAATATAAATGAAATAAAAAAATAAAAAAGCCCATTTACCACAATCCGATTGATAGAATCTCACACCCTTCTTTCCCAAATTTCCAACAGCCCCTCTCCATCTTTCTGGTAACCGTTTTCCAACGCCAACAATCCCAAATCCTCCTATCTTCTCTAATGACGTATTTGTCCCAAGGTACTGTACTGCACCATATGGTAAAAGCATCTCCAGCCCTTTCCATATAATTCCTTAAAATATGAGGATAAGTTTGGGAAAAAAGTTAAATTTGGGGAATGACTCTAGCTTTAATGCTAAAGTTGAAATTTCCTCAAATCATATAATATTTGACTTTTGGAGGTTTGGAAAGAGTTTTTGAAACCCCATCTATTCAACTTGATTTGAGAAAATTTCTAGGGAAATCTCAAATTTGGGAAGATTTTAGGAAAAAGGTTGGAGTTGAGTTTTATTTTATTTTACCCAAATTTAAATTTTGGGAGATGTTTAAAGAATAACTGTAGATGCTCTAAAATGGATTGATTCAAAAAAACTATTAAAAAAAAACGACTTTCAACCTCATTGATAATCTCATGGGCTGACTCTCCTGGTGAAAGAGATGTTTGGCCAGAGTCTCATAGGCCATGAACTTCGCTACCGGAGTGGTGTTGTTAATTGAGGCTGTGGTGCGACGTTGATGCCATCTCGATGGCCCATGTATAGAAATTGTTGACTGTTGGACTAGCTGACTAAAGGATCTAATAGGAAAAATGAAAATGTCATGGGTTTGGAGTCATCGACATTGGGAAGTCGAATGTTGATGGAGAGGGGGCGTCCGAAATATGAGAGGGGGAGGGTATGGAGTTATGCAAATCAAATTCGGGCAGATAGGCTATTTCTTTAATCATATTTGAATATATTAATTATAGTTAATCATGGTTAATACATAGACACATGGCAAACTTACAATAAGGTGGTAAACAATTTTGCTCTCTAGTTTTTATTAATTTTTCGTCCACTTGGCAGATTATAAGTTCCAGTTAGGGACATGTAGATTCCACATTAACCATTCTAATAGAATGGTTATGGACTTGACGAAATAGGGTATTTTGCAACAACGTATAAAGTTCAGGTGGTAAAGTGATACATTACAAGTTTCAGAGGCAAAGTAAGAAAGTCTATCTTTCAAGTGATATTGGTATAAATAAGTCTAATTTTTATCTTTTGATATGAGAGTTGGGTATAGAAAGCATGTCAGGGCTAGAGAGTAAAAGACTGTTGCTATATACAAACCCCGTTCCTTTTCACCTCACCTATTTCTCTAAATTTGTGAAATTACAACTTTATCCCAACACCAAAAGACTAAAAAGAATACAACATTTTAAAAAAGGCTTATTCACACTAATGCCTTATGAAAGATATACTTTTTTTCACTTTACCCCCTCAAATTTAAATTGTATCACTTTGCCACATAAACTGTCATCTTTGTTACAGATTGCTTGATTCCATCTAATTCGTTAACTTTTCTGTTTAAAAAGTTGATGTGGTGCCTACGTGTCCAATTTATCATGAGCAACACATCAACATTTTCACGAACGAGTTAACAGACTAGACGATATCGGGAAATCTGTAACAAAAATGAAAATTCAGGTGGCAAAGTGATACGTTTTAAGTTTGAAGGGACAAAGTAAGAAAAAATGTATCTTTTAGGGGGTATTAGTGGGAATAAGCCTAAAAAATAGAATAGTCACCCAACTAAGGACCCAAACCTACCCCCTGGCTTCTACAGTTGTCGCCCGCCACCATTGTTGTCAGTGGTTACTCACTTCCAATTTGGAGGCAGGCAAGGTTGTTGGCCTCCCTTCTTGTCCAACAAAAACGAGTTGCAAAGAGAGAAAAAAAAGGGAAGGAAAGATAAAGGGAAGGGTTAAATACAAAAATGGTCCATGAACCTTACGTTGATTCTCAATTTGGTCCACTAATTATAAAAAGTGTCAATTTGGTTCACAAACTTTTCAAGTTGTACCAAATCAGTACAAATATTAACTTCCATCGAAAAATTTAATGGAAACTAGTCATGTGACTACATTTTCAGGGGAATTTTAGTAAGTTCATTAGATTTTTATGTGACAAATTCTATTAATTTTCAGATAAAAGTTAATCTTTGTACTGTTTTGGTACAACTTGAAAAATTCGTGGACTAAATTGACACTTTTTATAATTAGTGTACCAAATTGAGAATCAATTTAAAGTTTGTAGACTATTTTTGTATTTAACCCTAAAGGGAAAGAGAAAGAGATAGGGAATGAGAGTATCAGCGATCTGGGGTATGACCATTGACGACGATAACAAGAAGTGGCTGATGGTTGTAGAGGCAAGGGAAGAGTGGGGTCCTTGGGGTCTGAATGTTCTGTTTTTTTACTAATTGTGTAATAAGAATAATTTTGAAATGTGTGTGAGTGTATAGTGAGAAATTTTATAAAATAAAAAGTTAGAGGGTAATAAGAAGAATTTTGAAATGTGCGTGGGTGTATAGTGAAAATTTTTATAAAATAAAGGCTATGTTTGTTTCACCGTGCTAGCCAGTGCTAGCTAGGATTGTGTTAAATAATACAATAAACCCACGTTTGATAAGGCTCGTTATTATTTTAAATGAGACTATTTAGCGCCGCTCCTTCTAAAATACTGGATTGTGGGTTGGTAAATAGCGAGGGTTGAAAACACCTCGCTATCTAAGAACCGAATTACACCTCACTATCTAAGAACTGGCTCCTCAACTCAGAAAGATCATTACAGGCGCAATTGATTTGTTGATTAACTGGTTCCTGCAAGGTTGCAACTCAGAAGACGAAAACTGGTTCATGCAATTTGGGGCTTTTTTGTTCGAGCACAATTGACCACATACATCTACACCAATGGAAAGAGCAAAAAGAAAGGAGCAAAGCCCAATGAAGATTGTCACCATCCACTGTCTGAGTCGTCGGAGATCTACGGAGGGAGGTCGCAGTTTTGGAGCTTCGATTCAACGATTGTGGTGGTCCAATGAATGATCAAAAGCCACCTTTGGGTCCAACTCGATAAGAGGTAGAAGCTGGTACCAACGGGGACTCACGACATTGTCAGAAAAGAAGGGTTGACAGCGGAGGCCATCGACTTCTTCGATTTTGAAACGCCATCATCGGCGGACAAAGGGGGAGAAGATGGTGCAGAGAGAGATTGAGAGAGAGAGAGAGAGAGAAGAAGGAGATGAAGGTTTTGTTTTTTTTTTTTGTTTTTTTAGAGAGAGAAGAAGGAAATGAAGGATAACAGTATGGTAATATGACACCATCATTGGGGAGAGAGAAATAGAGAGAAATGAAGGAGGGAATGAGAATGACGGTCTAGGAGGCTAGGAGTGAGTTTATAATGTTTATCTATTTTATTTGATTTTTTGTTTTTTGAATTTTAATTTTATTAATTTGGTGCTTTATCCAAAAAAAAAAATGTGCTTTTATCCCAAAATCATATTTTTTGAATAAAATACATAAATAAATTAATATTTGTAGGCATTGAAATTAATAAATTTATTTTGATAATTAATATATTTTATTTATAAATTAATATAATTATAGCTCAATCCAATTATGTACTAAACACAGGACAATGTTATTTAGCTTATTCAGCTTTATAGTCCAACACAGTACCAAATACAGAATAATATTTAGTATAATTTACTCTAGTCCAACACTATATAACATAATCCATAAGAATAGTCAAGTTTAACGTGTTAAACGTGAAAGTTACAGGGATGTGAGGTGAAAAATTTATGAGTATAAGATGGTAGTGCTCTAAGTAAAATATAGGGGCTAAATAGCAATACTCTTTACAGGTCGATAGAAAAGAACAATGATTTAGAGGGGTGTCCCCAACTTAGATTTTATTGAATTTTAAAAGTCCAATGAAATTTAGGTATCCCTAATTTAGATTTTAATAGATTCCAATAAATTTTAGGTGTCCCCAATTCAGATTATAATAGATTCCAATGAAATTCAGATGTTCTAAAAAGTCATGCATTTTATTAAGTGAAAAATTTTAATGAATTTTAATAAATTTAGTTGGATTTGAATATATTTTTTTACACATAACAAATTTTATAAAAATTTTATTCAATTTTTTTAAATTTTGATAAATTATATAAATTTTAAAATCTATTAAACTACTTAAAAATCCGAACGGAAGAAACCCTCTTAAAAACCGAACACATAAGGCCTCTGACAAACACATGTGCAGCCATGGCAGAGGAAGGGAAGCCAGATGCCCAACTGTTTCAGCTTCTCTCCGGTCTTCTCCAACAGGTTCTGTTGTCCTATCCTTTCCAAATCCACCAATTATTTAATCCAATTTCGCCACTGGACATGATCTGATTTCTTTCTTTGCTTTTCTGTGTTCTGTAATTTCTATTTGTGTTACTCACTTGTCATAATTAGGAGCATGATTATTAATCATCTGCATGTGGCAGAAAACCGTTTTATTTTCTTTTGGTGAAATTTATGATCTGGGTGTGAGATTTTGGTGTTCTAAGGTGCTTGGGATGATAAAATATCTTCCTTGAGTTTGAATATCCTCCCATCTTAGATCTTTTTAATAAAAATTGCCTTTTGGTATGTGTTTTACGAGGTGGATTGGGGCTTTTCTTTTTGGCTTGATTTAGGTATTATTGAGAAACACTTGATATTATAATAGTTGTCATTGTTAGCCATTTGTTGCGTAATACTTAGGTAATATGATTCTAATGTCTGTTTAAAACGTTTTCTGTTATGCTTAGGGAAATAAGATGATTTTTAAGACAGCCATGTCCCTACACTGCCATACAATCTGATGGTGTAATGTATGTAATTAAAATTGATACTGATCTCTTATGAGGGATGCGGTAGACATTTTTCTGAAGGGACTCCTTTCACAGATATATGTGGGAAATCATCTACAACATGTCCAATTAAGAGGTGAGTGGTGGAAGAGAAAGTTTGTTCTCTACCATGTCGAGTGTGCTATATTTGTCAAACATAAGGTATTGTGATAACTCATTGCAAAATATGTGGCTTTTTGAAGTTCTATAGAGAAAATTGAAAGAAACTTTTTAAAGTCATGCATTTGAAATTGAAACTGAGGTTTCTTGCTGGTTGTTTATCTGGTAATGATGCAATAGCCTTCTTCTTTTCTTTAGGATTTAATAAGCAAGTAGGAGACACTAATCTAGCTTTATCTTATAAGAGTGAATATGATGATGTCATCTGTTGCAAAAGTCCTACTGGTGGAGAAGATGCGTTATGATTATATGTTTACTAAGAGTGGCTTACTAGTACGTAATATCACTGAATGCTACAATAAAACTCTCTTACCTTTTCTTTTAGTGCAAATTATTTATACACCCCCTTGGTTTTTTTTTTTTTTGGCCACATACACCCCCTTGGTTAACCATTAAAATACTGGATATTCTTGTGATTTATTTTGTGGCGCTTCACACCCATGTTTTTGCTATTGGGTGTATCTGACAGAGTAAGAATGACTAACTTGTACTCTCTTTAGTTGTCTGTCACTCTCTCTCCTTTGCTTTTGTGGAGGTGAAGAAGATGATGTGAAGGGGTGGGTCACAATGGTATTTTCACCATGTGTTTTCCACAAAAATCGTGAAAAGACAGAAAAGTGTTTTGTGCCATGCACATGATTCATTTTCAATCAAAATTAAATGTTTTGTGTAGTGAGCAAACCATAAAAGGTATAAGTGGCAACAGAGCAAGCCATAAGCAGTGTAAGTGTCATGAAAATTGCGGGATTCCTCCAATATTCCAGTAAATTGCAAAAATTGCCACAAAGAATCCCTTGTTTTAAGGGTTAATATAGGGGGTGTATCTCTTTCTTTTATTGTTAAAAATCATCCTTTCTCTATTTAATAGATATACTTCATTTTTTAATCTTATTTTCTTGTAAAAATCCTTCTTACCTTTCACTCTTTCCAATTAATTTTTTTGTTGAAAGAATTCAAAATGTAATTTGTTTAGTCACCTAAATATTGGCTTTGAAATTGAATAATATGGTAATTGACTTTCTCACTTTAGTCCCTCTTCACTTGCACTGCATTGTATCTATAATTTGTAATTCATGCAGTTAGCAACGAAAATCGTGGGTCAAGTGCAGTGATATCAATGAGAAGATGAAGGGAAGAAGGATTATAATGTTAATCTAGGTATTCTGCAAGGAAGATTTTAAATTGTAAACTTTGCGTAGCCAAGAAAAAGGAATACTTATATTTGTGGACTGAAGACTCCCTTGCTTTTAAGAATTCCTTGTTAATAATATAATATGAAAGACGGCTAATAAAGTTCTACAGTCAAATTATAATAGAAAATACAAACCAAGACCTATGCAGCCAAATTTTGGGGTGGTAGTTGGAAATTTCAGTCATACGAACCCTTTTAGACACTTGTTTGGAGATTGTGTTTGTATACGTGAGTGCAGCATTGCAATTACACCAAAGCCTTGGATTGGTTTAAATACACACACACAAATTTATATATATATATATATCGTCTGCTGTATGGTTCCTTTATCCATTTATCTTGGTTCTCAAGTATTAAAAGCATTGTTAATCACATCCCACCTAATTGAAACAGATATGTGCACTTGATATTGGGAGAAGAGGATTCACTGTGGGGTTTAACGAGAAGGCAACTATCCTTTTTTCTAGGTCCTGTTCACAGGGTCTCTTGTATATTGTCTTAGTGTTGGTATTACTGTTTGATGCTTGTCTGAATGTTGTCCTTTTGTTTTTCCCCCAAAAGGACCTTTCCTCCAAAAGAATTCTTTCAATAACTTCTATGGTGCAGGTGGAAGCATTGACAAATCAAGAAGAAGTAGAATTGCGTACCAAAATTGAAGCCCTTGGATTAGAGGTTACAAAACTTCCGTCAAAGTCGACTCAGCATCTGGATGAGGTAGTTTGAAGTCCCATGACGGTCATTCTTATATTTTCCAAGTTTTCCTAATTTCCTCTCCAAGCTTTACATTTCAGAAACAATAGTCATGTATTGCACATATGAAATAAACATTTGAAGGTCTTTTTACTCTGTTGGTATATTTGTACAGCTGGAAATAGCCAAGGAGTTGGATAAATTATCAGCAAAGTTGGATGATGTAGATGAGATGATATCTTCAGCAATGGCTGAAGATCCCCAGGTCAAGTCACTGTTGAGTGGTACCGCTGATGTATGGATGCCAGTTATTACTGCTACCACTGATGAACGACGTAATTTTACAGCATCAATTACTGATGATATCCCAGAAGCTAAAGGGAAAAGTTTGAATAGTTGAATTTTATTCTAATATAAGAATTCAGGATATTACTTTTCATGTTTTCCTAATCTTCTCAATAAAAAAGTATATTCTTCCTCTTTTCGCTTGCTTGTCTACCCATTAATGGTTGTAATCTAATTTGACTGCTCATCATTAGAGACTGTAAACGTAGCTGATTGATTCTGTTTATGAAACTAGCTTGGGGAAGCTGAGGAGTTTGGAATTTCATAAGCACAATCAATCAGCTATTCCCGTGTAAAGGAAGATACTGCCATGTTTATTTTGCCAACCAAAACAAACCCTTTCATTAGTGGTTGCCTACCTTTCATAAAGTGTTGGAACAGATGACACCTAATACAAGGCGAATGTATCAATCCAGCAATCAATAAAATCTGTCACCACCCTAGCTATAAAGTAGAGCTCTCTTTGTTTTAAGCCGATTTGGTTCCTTCACACAAGACTATATATCTGATATGGTCACATTGCATTAAATCAGAGCCTTCCGGTAAATTGCAAGGGGGGTCATTATATTTTTAATTATAAAAAAATAAATAAATGAGCCCCCTTACAAGTTACCAGAAGGCTCTGAAATCTTTATCCTTTGTTTTCCTCTTCAGTTTTTATCAGGTGTTCCGTTGTATTCTGGTAGGCAGGTAATGTGATTTCAGGTTTTACATTACATCACAAGGAAGGGAAAAAGTGAAGAAAGAACCGCATTACGATAGAATATGTTCATTGATGATAAAATAGGAGATGAGTACATGCTTCCCAACAATAGAAACAAAGTTGTGTAAATATTTTCCCATTTTTATGGAGGAAATTTAACAACTAGACTAATCAACCACACTAGAATTGATCCAATGACCCAAAATACGAGAAAAAAGACTACAAATCCAGCCAAAATGGTAAGGAGAGGAGGGCCTTGGGCAGCATCATTCGTTTTAACGGAATCTCCATCTGAAGGGTTGGATTTGGATGCAGACACAGCATGCCATCTTTCCCTTATTTGCAAACTCAAAACATTCTTCTTGAATCTGATAACAAGAAACTAAAATTTAGGACATTCAACAACATCTGGACATTAACTAGTAGAACTTGCAGTACAGAAAGTATTATAATTTACAATCAAATTAAAATGTATGTATATTCGTTCAGTCAACTAATCAAGAAAACAAGAAATGGGAGTAGACTGCATGAACTGCCCAACATGATCCACATATCTATTGTTCCGATAGGAACAATGACAAACAATGCTAGGTTGGCAAGGTAATAGGAATACAGGCTTACAACTTGCAAGGACGATTCCCATGGTAAGGAAGCATTTCCTATTCCAAAGTAGCAGACTTTCTTTATATCAGCAATCACTACTGAAGAAATTTTTTATCTAAATCAAAAACCATCCGAGCAGAGTCCGGACACAACTTAAAAACTATTGACTTAGATGAAATCCTACCACCACAACCTAAGAACAAATTGGATCTAACGCTGTGGCTTTGATCTTAATCCATCCATTTCTTCTTCTTTTTTCTTCTGGCTTTTTTAATATATACATATATATCTAGGTGATGCTATATTTATAAATTCATAATTCATTAACAAAATATGAAAGATGTTTATTTTGTTCAAAACTTCAAACTGCAATACCTTAGTTTATACCAGTAATCAAGTCCTTTTTTTGAATGTCTCATTTCACCGGCTTATCAATCTAGTTTTGACAACTATATATGAGGACCTTGAGAGTATATTAATTCGGCAGTGCACCACTGACTAGCATTTGAAGTTGGGGATTTAGAGGCAATGGAACGACATTTTCTTCTTAGTTCTTAGGGAAAAAAAAACCCACCAACCCATATCACCCAACTCCATCATAGCAAATTTCTCTAGCATAACAGTAATGAGTAATGAGTCTAATGACTGCTGTTAAACTAAATGCCCATTTGCAGAGAAGAAACACCCAATTACTCACAAAAGATTATGCACCAAATATACAAGATAACTCAAGCCTTAATGCCCTGAAGGAACTAGCGATTCTCATCCATAACCAAAAACAGAATGAGCTCAGAAACCCATTAAGAAACAAATATCAAATCATTAGACTCAATGGGCATTTAGAGGTGAAAAGAAATTGAAGTACCTGAAATTGACAGGCGCTTTGTAAGCGCTATGTTTGAGGGTGTGATTGTGAGTGATGGGAACTCGAGGCGTGGCGCTTGGACGAAGCAGTTGGGATTGGGAGGGTGGTGCTTGCGGAGAACACAAAGATGCCATTTTCATTGAGTTTCAACCAAAATGTGGAACCAACAACACAATCCCAAAAGCCTCTATAACATTTCGGATTCTCCTCTTCTCCAATTTTCACCACTTCACAGTTCACACGACTGACTTTGGAAAGCTTTTAATTATCTAGATTCCATACCCACACGGCCTACGCGTGTGGGCAACCATATGCAATGTAAATGTAATCTACTTTTTTTTTTTTTTTTTTAAAGAAAATTTGAAAAGAAGTATTCGAACTTGAAAATTTATCTAATAATATGGAAAGATACCACCAAACTCATAACAAACTGGTAATATTTGTTCCGCAGAAATCATCCTTTTTTTTTTTCTTTCCAAATAAGTTTTCTAATTTTTTTTTTTTCTATTTGAAATAAAATATTCGAATTTGAAACATCAACAAATTATAATCTAAAGTTAAGATCTAAAGTTAAGAGCAAAGTTTTTGCTACTCCCGGCTCTCCACATGGTAACTTTGTTAAAATTATTAACTTATTATCCCTTCTCACACATTGCATTTCCTTTTCGAACACTACTTGGGTCACCTCTGAGGGTATCCTAAGATCACCCCTTCTTCTAAAATAGTAATTTCGGTAATGTCAGCGCATGATCGAAATTGTTTACTTTTTAAATCACCTATTATAAATTATCTCTGTAACAAATCAACTCAATCGGAAAACGTTTGGTTATATATTTGTTGTTAATTAAATAGAAAAAATCAACGATTTGGTCAAAAAATAACTCTTTAATTAAAAACCATCAATTTTTTGTACTTAATTGACAACAGTTATATAATTAAACGATTTTCAATTGATTTAATTTTTTTACGGAAATGATCTTTAATCGTTTATCTAAAAAGTGAATGGTTTCGATCATACATCGGCATTGCCGAAATCAAAATTTGGGGAGATGAGGTGGCCTTGGAATACCCCCTGAGAGTGACCCAAATATTGTCCTTCATTTTCCCCATCGCCGCCACCATGGGGCAGCACTGCTTGTAAGGGATGCTCCCTCATGGCCATGCCAATACAATAAATAAATTCAAAATTTTGGTTTCTGGGCAGAGGTGTACAACGGGCCGGCCCGGGCCTCGTGCTTCGTGTCGTGCTTGGGCTGGCCTATTTAATAATCGGGCCGGCCCAATTATTCTAAATCTTAAGTCCAGCCCGGCCCATAGCCCATCCAATAATGGGTTATGCCGGGCTCGGGCCAGGCCGATTAATTATTTTAAGTTTATATTATTGTTTAATAAATCAAATAGTTTTTTATGTCATTTCATTTTTTATCAAATTTTTTAGTTTTCTACTACTTTTATTTCATTTTCTATCAAATTTCACTACCAAAACCAAAATTAAAAATTAAAACAAGGCTAATAGTAAATTTTTTTTTTTTAAATTGAAAAATACTAGTATAAACGGGCCAGCCCAAACCCATAACGGGCTCGGGCCGACCCAACACAAAACGGGCTCGGGCCGGGCCGGCCCAACGGGATAGAAAACATTGGCCCAGCCCGGCCCATACTTATGGGCCAGGCTCAACCCGGCCCACTTATTAACGGGCCAGGCCGGGCCTACTTTAAATGGGCCGGGCTCGTGCCGGATACGGGCCAGCCCGGCCCATTGTACACCTCTATTTCTGGGTGTGACAACCGACAATGGTGATTGAATGGTGTATTTTTTTAGAGTGTTCGCACACTTGTTTTTCCTCTCAATACACACCGTTTATTCATACACATCTTAATTTACTTTTTCATTTTTTAAATTTCTCATTACGCACCCCCAAATTCCCAAATAACCTCCCTCACACAAAAAAAAAAAAAAAAAAAAACCCAGTACCCGACCCACCCTGCACACAGTTGTCGGACGTCGTCAAATTTGTCACCAACAAACCTCCTCCTCCCTCTCCTTCTCCCTTTCTCTTTCTCTTCCTTCTTACTTTCTCTCTCTCTCACAGCCCCCCTAGTCGGACGACAAGGGAGGCCAGCTCTATATCAGAAGCTTCTGACCTCCAATCTAGAGGCTGATGACCTCACTAGCCTCACTTTCTATCAGGCAAGGGGGCTGTGAAAGTGAGAAAGAAAAGAAGATTGAAGAGGAGAAAGAGAAAGAGAGGAATGAGGTGATGCGCCGGCAGAGAAGGATTCGATCGCCAGCCACGGTGGCGGGTGGGAGGAGGCCAGCTAGAGTGGTCCATTATTTTTGGTTATTTTGCCATTTTTTTTGTCCTTTATGGTACTTTAACTTTGGGTCATTTTTGTCATTTTATAAAATAAGCAAAATGGGTGTGTAAAGAGAAGACAAGAGGTGTGTATCAAGGTGTTAAATTTCAAAACTTTCGGCGAAAATTTCGAATTTTTGAGATGTTGAAATCGAAATTCATATTTGTTAACTTTTCATGATAATTTCGTCGAAATTATCAAAATTTTCAGCGAGTTAAAGAAGGGGCAACGGCAGGAAGGAGATCGAGGAAGAAAGATATGGTTTTGGGAGAAAGAGGAGGGGGTGGAGGCAGGGGCAGCAAGGGGAAGATCGAGGGAGAAAGAGGCCGGCGATAAGGGGCAACCGAGGGGGGGGGGAGATGTGAGAGAAAAAGGTGAAGGTAAGGGTGAGGGTGGGTTGGTGATGGAGATGCAGAAAGAAAGAGGGATAGATGAATGAGAGAGAGGATGAAGATGAAGAAGAAGAAAAAAAAAAGGAGAAAAAAATTAAAAAGTTTAGGGTCTTTGGGCAATTGTAAAAATAAAAAATAGTTTAGGGTTTCGTTTGTCTGTTTTTGAGTTTTATTTAGTTGTTTTTAAATTCTAAACCAATAAAATTTAATATATTTCTATATAAAAAATAATTAAAAATACCCTAAAGGGCTTAAACTCTAATATCATATACCATATCCTAAACAATATAGAGTAGATTATAAAATATATAGAGTTTAGTGTATAGATTATAAAGTATAAATAATATACTAATTTTATTTACTCATTATACTAATTTTATTTAACAGTATTTGTCTCAAATGCGTATTATATTTATCTTATATTACATCAAACCTACTATATAATTTAATTTCTTCAATATTTTTTATTAATTTAGTATATACTATGTTAAATAAACATGTAGTCATGTTTTATTCAAGATTTTTGTATTTTGATAATAATTTTCGTCGCTTTCGTCTAATTTTTATCGAAATTTTAAAATCTTCGAAATTGCTTCAAAACCCAAAATTTTATATCTTGGTGTATATATAGCTGTTTTTTTTTTTAATGGTCTATTCCGAATATATGGATTGTGCTTAAGATTCAAAACTCTTTTTTTTTGTAAGACAACTTTTAAAAGCGGTGGGTGGATGTGTGGTTGAGTTGTAAATTCGGAGTATATGATGAGTACGAATTTCAAAGACTTCAGTCATTTGCAAATGCATTGTGTTTGTTAAACAGTAAACACTGTCCAAGACCCAAAGCCCAAAATTGTTAGAGCTTGTGGAAATCCAATGGCCATCTTCTACTAAAAGCCTTTTTATTCAAAATAGCTCCATTAAGACCCTTAACATGGTAATTGACAAGCAACCCGTACAAGCTGGTGAAAAATCAACCAAACTAGAATTAACAGAGCAGTGGAATAATACCCTGTGCGCCTAACTAACTTCAAATTTCTCCCAAGTAAAATGCTCAAGTGCTGAGGTTTTCCTGTCAACTCAACTAAAAACAGTTAAGCCTGAAATTTTTACACCACTCGTACATCCTTCACAAAGCCCTTGCGTTCGGACCAATTATTACTAAAAGAAAATGATACAGCACTCCACCAAATCTCAAGATGAAGCTGCTTTCTTGCAGTGATTTTCAATCCATTCCATTGTAACACTTTTTGGCCTTTCAAGAGGCAAACCAAGAGCTCGGTCCCATATCAACTGAACCAAAACAAGGAATATATTAAAAAGTTGAAAAAAAAAAGAGGTAACAATTGAGTGTTAAACTAGGAGGGGAGAGAGAGGAGAACCTGAGAACCAATCCCAATACTCCTTGATACACCAAAAAGAACAGTGAAATATCTGTCCACAATTGATTATGAAGAACATTATCATCTCAAAATAGTAACAGCTTCAGTATATCATGGACAGTCACAAGAAACAACATAATAAAGAAGAACATGAATTATCATACCTTGCCTCAGTCAAACCAAAATAGTTCAACAGAACTCCACTGTGAGCATCTACGTTGGGCCAGGGGTTTTTAACCTACAAGCATGGCAAATCCCCAGATACAATCAGCATTAGATTGCTCTTTGGCTTGATAAGAGAAGACAGATATAATAATTGTGTGACATCCTCAGTTTCTCACTTGGAATTAATGACAAAGATCCTAGTTTCCAGCAGAACAAAAGATTTTTCACTTTCGGTAAATGAAACGTCAATTTTTCAGAGCAATATAAATGATAGCAGCATATTTCCGTGAGGGATAAAAACTAAAGATTAAGTAATCCTCAACCACCAACACTAGTGAAATATTTTATGCACATAGATTAAGCTTATTAAATTACCTTGCCCAGTTCAGTAAGTATGGGAGGTACAACTTGATAAAGCTTGGATACCTGTTAAAGTAATTGCTAAGTTAGCTCATAAAGGATTCAATTACAATTATGATCAACAATGTGCCAGATAAAGGCACACCCTCACTGTGTGATCAGGGTTATTCCTACCAGCTGGAACAGCGGATCATCAGGCAAGTGCTTCAATGCAAACTCCCTCTGACATTCGTATCGTGGATCTGTTTTACGCAAAACTCCGTGTCCGAAACCAGGAACAACCTGAAATATGAGAAAAAGAGGGGACGATAAGAGACGAGAGTATTAACAGTTCATCAAACAAAGTTTTAAAACTAATTTGAAATAGTGAAGATTCAAGAGGTGAAAGCTCATTTTGCTTAGGGAATGAAAACACAAGCTAAACCAATATACGGGGTCCAAAGAGGTAACTTCCTTAGCAAGTTTAGGAGTTCTGCAAGGATCACTGGGCAAAACAGTCAAACTACCTATTTTATGTATCTATTCGATGACAGTGCTGAGTTCAGTAGACAAGTTTTGACAGGATTGAACGATTTAACCATTTTCTGGCAGACTATGGCAATGAGCAAAGATGCACATTGGCTACTAGTTAGTAGCAAATTGTAGAAGGAAAAGAATAATTAAATTCATGGGTAAGAACCAACCATGTATGTTAAGTTCAAGAAAAAGAGAAATAAATATTAAGATTAAACTAAATGTGGGTCAAATTTCAATTCATTATTAGGTTACAATTGATGGCATTACCTTCCCACTGTTTAAGGTTTTCCAGACATAATCTTTCAACTCCTCAGTAGTTATGTTCTCTCCACATTCATCTACCACAGATTTTATCCAAAGCAAAACTTCCTGCAACCAAAATAGTGCAATATTGTAAGGGCAAAAAAAAAAAAAAAAAAAAACTAATAAGACATCATTGAGCCAACAAAAAAAGTTAAGAAATTACAATTTTGAACTCCACAGTTGCTAAATTGAACAGTCTACTAAATTTCAGCACCCAAAGACTAGTGGAAGAAAAATGAATCTTTTTTATTTTGAAGTAGGTTGTGTAAACAGTAGATTCGTGACAACAATAGCAAGAGAACTATTGGATGGCTGATTTGACAAGGAAGTCTATCACCAATGTGAGCTTCATTAACAGAACTCCAGAAAGAGTTCACATTGGTTGCTCTTCAATCTGTATCATGCAAAGTCCACTTACACTGAGAATATTACTATTCTGCCATCAGTGAACTACCAGTATGATAAAATAGAAAACAGATAAACACCATTCTTCTGGGCATTTAAAGAATATAGATCTGCACAACTTCGAGTTAAATCCAATATTAATATAATTGGAAATTACCACACATAAACACGCATTAATCAGCAATGCATGCATAAACATACATGTGCATGTGCACGTGTGCTTCTACATTCCCACTGCAGCACCAAGTTGAGTGCTAAACCCAAATGATTGGACCTCACATAAAGTGGCTAAGGTTTGGTAAAGCCCAGTTTACTTCAATACCATCATTGACTATAAAGCACAAAATGTTTTGGATACCATAATGTAAATTAAATCTTCAGTACGGACTCATATCACATTAATCTTTAGAAGCATACATCATCTCAATACAATAAACTTAATCAGATGAACAAATCATAGCTATTTTTTTCTTTTATAAGAAACAAATCATAGCTAATGCTTTTAGAATAATAGACACATGGAAACAACAGAACAATTGAAGATGTAATACCTGATTAGCCAAACCATGGAGTGGGCCAGCCAAACCATTTAATGCAGCTGCAAATGAAAGATAAGGATCTGAAAGTGCACTAGCAACCTGTATTCAGGGTATCGGTTAAAGAACATAAATATCAGCATTTAATGGGAAGAAATATCTAGTTATGGATCAAATAGTCACATCTTCCAAGACCAAATGATGTTTAATAGAATTCTCATCACTGAAATAAAATAATAATTATATGAGAAACCAAAGAGCTGACCAAAGTGCTTAAAAAAAAATATAGGGTAACTTACTAGGTGTCCAGTGTGAGCACTGACATTTCCACCTTCATGATCACTGTGATGCATTATTACTTAAAAGTCATATAACTCGAAATCAAAGTAACAAATTATTTATGGTCCTAGGAAGAGAAATTTATACAAACCTATGGATGGTGATATAAAGCCTCATAAGCTCATGCATTTTGTGGTTGTCAAAACCCAACATGTGTGCAAAATTTGCACCATAATCCAGAGAGTCATCAATGGGTACTACTTTTCCATCCTTATATATCCTTTAGAAAGACAAGAATGAATTAATCCCGATATTAGTTAAGACAACTCAAACAGAATCTTATATAAGGAGAAACTACAAAAAAACAGATATGGACATCTATTGGTGTCAACAGACTGGTAGCTGCAAACCACAGGGGAAAGGAGAGAAATAATGACAACAGTCAGTTGTTGATATTGTGCATAAACTTAAAAGAAAGTTTCACAAATTTAGATTAAATGCTGTTCTAAAACATGCACAAATCACAATGTTAAACATATAGCTATAAGTAACATGTAATATGCTTTACCAACCTTCGATAAACATAGGAAGCTACTACTGGCAATTGTGCAATCAAACTAAGTGAATCCTCATAAGTTGGCTCCCAGTACCTAAAAATAAATAAAGTTAGGATGCCTAAAAACTAATGCCAGATTGAGTTATACAAAAAATAAAATGGCAGATATAGTTCCAAAAGCAGAACCAGTACATAACTTACTTTGATTTTGGTATCCCCTTATCATATGCCTTCTGGAATTCACTCTGAACCTGAAAACAGTATTAAATAATTGGAAATTGTTAGTTGCATCCACCGGCAGAAACTCAACAAAGCCAGTAAATGAGTATAGCCACCCTTTTAATGCATTGTT
Organism: Dryas drummondii; assembly: GCA_003254865.1. Taxonomy (NCBI): domain Eukaryota; kingdom Viridiplantae; phylum Streptophyta; class Magnoliopsida; order Rosales; family Rosaceae; genus Dryas; species Dryas drummondii. The sequence goes on from QANW01000506.1 coordinate 429,780, forward strand.
TAATTTTTTTATTTATGTAGACAAGATTTCATTTTCCAAAGAAAGAAATACAGTCGATAAAACCCAAAAGAACACCCAAGCTGCATTGATGCTCCAACAGAAAATAGTGATTTATAAAATGCCTTTCAAGTTATTTTCTTATGCAAATACATCCTTATCTAAGGAAAAGGTTAAAAAATTTGTCCCACTCCTTTCCTATTTCACACCTAGAAGCCCAAGGTTCTACTAAAGACAAACCAAAAGGTGCAAAACTAAATGCATGAACAGTCACACCAAAATCTGATTTATCGACAGACATGACTATTCCAAAAAGCGACTGCAGAATGACTGAAATATATGACTATAAACAACAATGCTAAGTAGTCCATTTACCCACCTGGAGGGCCATAACACCAGTTGTAAACTGAGTCATTGGATGTGCTGTAACAGGCAGAGCATCAATGGCCTTATACACATAATCTACAGCCAAGAATGAAAACTATCTGATGAGCAATATTGCAGTAATAATCATAAGAGTAAAAATTGAGTGACTACTAACAGAAGTGGTTCAATAAACCTTATGCACATAAAAACTTTTACACTACAAGCATAAAAATAGTATGTGAAACTAAATCTGCAGTATGGTAAGATTCTCACATATGATCATTCTAATAAGTAACCAACTGAAGCAAACAAAACCACATTATAACCACTTGGTCTTTCTTATTAAACAATATAATATGATTCTGAAACTATTACTCAGTTAATCAAATTATGGCCAGTGAAATAGAGTAATTTAACTATATAAACTATTGAACCTGGAACTATGGCACGACTCCTCAATTCCTTGGATAACGCATCCACTTGCTCTTTGCTTGGTACCTATGGCACATAGGCAAGGCAAAAGGTGAGTTTAATTTTAGGATACACCAAAACTACCCCACACAAATTAAAAAATAATAATAATGACAATAATAAATAAATATAAATAGTATGCTGGTACATATTACAGCCTTATAGGCAATTTATATTCCTCCAGGTTTAACTGTGACATTCAACTGAGTCTACATCTTCTAGAAGGACCAGAAGGTTTATACAGAGTCACAGATATCTTTTATGGCTACAGATTACGTTAAATTGACACTTGTTTTCTTTGTAAAAAGTTCATTTTCGAAGTACCATGTAATGGCATATCCCTCAAACGAAAAAACATACCTTTCCTGTTAAGAGTAGCCACAGAAGGCCCTCAGGCAAAGGTTCACCACCAGGCTTTGCAGCTGGCAATACTTTCTGGCATTCTGGAATTGACAAACCCCTAAAGCGAATTCCCTACAAAACAGCAGCCAATATATCATATTACCATAATTATGTCAACTAATTGGTAGAGTGATGAAAGAAATTCCCTTATTCATAATAATTCATGGAATTTCAAGACTGAGTAACTCAAATATATTCAGACCATTATAATTCAAATATATACCTCATCTGGGTCAAGTAAGGAGGTTTCCCACAGCAACCCTGTCATTCCTCTCATTCCGCCAATTACCTATGCAGTAAAATGTGAATCCAACAAAAATAACACAATATGATTACATCACCTGTTAGTTCAAAATTACAAGTTTACTATATTTAAAAAGAAATAAGAAAGATCAGACTGAGATTCACTTCTTTTCCCAGTACTACAAGCGTCAATTTCTTCCATTCATAACAAAGAGGAATATCCCATAAATATAATTCAAAAGAAAAAGAAAAAGAAAAGATACTTTACCATATCAACAGTGATATTGCCCAATTGAACTTTTCCATGTTCAGCCTTCAGTTTCTTCAGACGTTCCTGTAATTACGAAATATATTGTGATAGTATACAAAATAAACTTATAACACATTCAATATTTAAGTATAAGACTTCCTTCATTTCGATCTTGCAATTCAAATTTCTAACTGTTTGAACTGAAATAGACACGACACAGAACCTCTTATCTGAACTTTCACCCACAACTTATTCCTATTGTGAAATGCAACTTATTCCTAATTTGAAATGCACTACTTTTGCAGCAGACAGAAGGCACTGATTCACTACCCATTAAGCCCAGTCATCTCAACAAGCAAAGAATGCACCAAAAGGAACTAGCTCAAAGTACATAGACATATTGCATTATTTGCATTGATGAAACACAATAAGCAACACTCCGCATCAACAACATAACCTAGTGATCTTGGCGCATGAGAAGGGGTGGCAGGAATAACAATATAAGAAAAAGAAGTTCTTGGTACGTTAATTTTATGAATACTAGTAGAACAAACCTGTTGTTCTGGAATCAATTCCTTCAACTGAGAACGAAGGTCCTGCAGGGCAACACAATGATGGTCATAAAGAAGCTTTGACGTAGCTTAAACTGTAATTTATTTGTATGCATGATTCATTATATGCACATACTAGTAAACTTACATAAATGTAGCTAAAAATTATGACATAGGCTGCAACATGTTTAGGAAAAAACATCGACTGGTATGCTGATATATTATAATGCATGATAGCTACAAAACCAAAATAGCAGGCTAATAATAGGACATATAGTAACAGCCAAAAGCAGATTATAAGGCAATAAATATATAATAATACAAAATCTAGAGAGAGAGAGAGAGAGAGAGATAAGAACTCACAAGATCTGAGGAGGTCTGCGTTTGAAGCCATCTGACGGAATCTCTGAGACTAGACTGTTGGCCCTGCAACATACATATATACATAGACAGTAACATGCATTAGCAAGCAAAAGCAATCACAATCACAATTGGTTCCACAGAAAGAAAGAATTGCGCTGAATCTAGAAACATCCATATCTCTGAATTGCGATAAAACACAGAAAACTTACAAGACGAGAACGGAGCTTGGAAAGCGCGGTGACACTCCTGAAAAACACCATCGCCAACTGCAGCAATGTGGTATCTGCAGCCACCTACCCACCCAATCGCAATCACAATCACAATCCCAATCCCGTATTAAAATTCCAAGAATACAAGAAAAGAGATCAAAGCCTAAAGCCTAGGGTTTGCTGAGAGAATGTACAGAAAGAGATTCCAATAAAATGGCTGAAAAGGGACGCACAGAGTCAAAGTCAGAGAAATAAGGCTGTGATGTAAACAAGTAGAGGTGGTACTCAACGGAACAACTCCAACAACCAATTAACCAAATCAAACGGAATACAAACCAAGCAAAGTCAGAGCTAAACAAGTTCTAAAATAACGATTATATGCTTTAAAATAATTAATCCCAAATCCTAAGCTCTAAACTCTCTGAAAAATTTGTTTCCTTTTTTTGGTCGAAAAATTGAATTGTTTGATTGTTTCAAAAGTGGAAAATAAATGGGAAAAGTTGGGGCCACGAAAGAGTTTGACATCGGCTCGGAGCCTCGGACTATTCAATAAAATTTTATTTTATTTATTGCTTGGTCATTCAATTTATATTATATTTCAAAATAAAACTTATTAGTTTTAAAAGATTTATTTCCAAACGTGAACAAATTAACAACAATCTAAATTTAAATAAATAAAAGACTAATATATTATTGGATCATTTACAAATAAATTAATAAAATTGATGAAAAATTTAATATGTATTAAATACTCATACACCTGACTAAGAAAACAAATAATAATACTTATAAAGATACATTATAGTATTAAAAAGGGTTATTTTACAAAATTTTGCTAATAAAAACAACAATTAAAAGGGGAAGCCTTTCTTTGTTGACGAATGACGGCACATTCTAGTGGTGGATGCAAATGCCAGATGTTAAAATTCATGCTTTCTGGACACATGGGCGTGCACTGCCAACCACGTGTGGCATGCCGTTTCAAGTGTTTAGCTTTCAATATTATTATATTAGATTATCAGCAGTAGGTATCTGATGTCTTCTCTGCTGTCGGACCATTCAACCCCATCAGCCACCTTCTATGATTTTATGCTTCCAATCTTTATGATAAATACTTCATTACGTCTTTATGCTTATTGGCTATCATAACCTCTAAGGCATGTTATTCACCCAAAAAAGAAAAAAAGGCTCAAAACCATGAGATATTTATTGCATGGGAAAAAAACAATTTTGGTCTATGTGATTTACCCCAAAAATATATTTGATCTATGTGATTTCAAATTTTCACATTTGGTTCTTATATTTTATATTGTTTGCAATTTAAAGATATTTTATAAGTAAGATGAAATTTTTTTTCAAATTAAAACTAATAAACTTACAAATTTTACTTAAAATGACAAAAAATAATGTATGAAACCTTCAATTTTATTTTTAAACAAAAATTGAAATTTTGAGTTTGTTAAAATTGTGCTCATATTGCGAAAAATATAAATTACATGGATCAAATGTGTTTTGAAATCACATGGACCAAATTTGTTTTCAAAGTAAAATAAAGAGATTAAAAATGTTTTTTTTTTCCCTTATTGTATTTTCTTTTTCTTTTGCCATATGATTTTGTTTATTGGGATAATTAAGAAAATGGAAAAGATTAGTAAAAGGATATGAACTTTAGGCCATGCGTTTGGTCAAGATATGAATTTGTTTTGTACCATTTTGCACCCGCCTCGTTTGAAATTAATGTGGGATATGACTATACAAAATAGGACTATGTCCTATGGACAAAACAGAACTATGGAAAATCATGTCCCATTTTGATGCAACACAGGACTTGACGGTGAATAAAATTTATTTTTTTACTATACAATATTTAAAAAAAAAACTACATAATCAAATTAAAAACTCTAAAAATATTTTCATAATTATAATCCAAAAAAGCTTTACCTATATATATATATATATAAAAAGAACAAGAAAATAAAATTTAGTATTCATATTGTTAACTATTTAATCCATATTTAGTTTTCAATTATTGTTAATAATTTCTTTATTGTAATAATAAAGAGTTATTTCTTTAAACTTTTTTAAATTTTTAGTTTGTATATTAAAGAAATTAATTAGCAAGAAAAAAAAAAGGAGAATAATTTTAAAGTTATTTATTTACATTTATAAAATTTAAATATAATAAATTATACCAAAAAAAGAAGCAGCGATTAACTTATTAGATGGAAGAGATATGGGAATAGAGGGAGAAGGGAAGAAAGAGAAGGGAGGGGCTGGAGAGGAGATATACGTAGGCAACCTATATTTAAATTTAGGTACAATCGTCACTAAATCAAATCCATCCAAATTTTCTAAAATTAATTTCACACACAAAATTTTCAAATTAATTTCTCAAATCATATTCAACACTCTAAACCTTATTCAAATTTACTCAAATCATTTAAATGAGCCATTTACCTATTTAATTTCCAAAAGTGTAGAACTACGTGTGGTTAATTTGATCTCACAAAGGGTACGTAGGCAATCTAGAACCAAGTCTAGACACAACAACATCCCAAATCAACTCCCTCGTTCAATTCAACAAATTCACCAAACACTTTATTCAAATTAATCCCAATTTTAGGTGATTTATTAATTCCTATAATTTAGTTATAGGCACATGTTTGTAAACCATACTTTGTGGTTTTAATGAATTAAGCATAATTATATTTGAAAACCCTAAATTATTCTCTGTTCATGGTGTCAGAGCATGGTTCTATGAACTGGGGGTTTTTACTTGATTTTTAGGGTTAATTTTATTTACCTATCCTATTGGTTTTTGAAGAATTTTTTCCAGAAAAATTCTAATACTCTAACTAGTTGATGATTGTTCCTTTCCGTTGCAAAAATTGCCACCGTCGTTGGCTCTCTGTTCACTGACGTCGCTCGCTGCACACATCTGTTGTCTGCCTCTGCTGCATCTGCCGCTCCAAGTCGATCTCTGATCGTCTTTCCTCTGCCGCCAACGACCTCCGATCTCTAGTCCATCTCTCCGATCTTACATCTACCCCACGCCAGCCTCTTAGTTCAGTTGGTCCTGCTGTGTCACGGTCTGAGCGACGGCGGTGCGACCTGTTGTGCGGCGACTAGCCTCTGCATATGCGACCTGCTGTGCGGCGGCCTGAGTGATGGTGCGTGCGACCTGCTGTGCAATGGAGCGATGACGCGTGTACCCTTCTATGCGATGATCTGAGCGACTGGCTGCTACTGTGAGGCATGTCTGATTGGTTCAGTGGTTGTTGCCGTGCTCAATCTGTGACGCCCCGAAACTGGGAACACCACAGCAACAACCGTCTTAAAGATCCTGAGACTATAATACCCCTTACCCCGAGTATTATATTCTCAAGCTCTCTAAAACGAGTTAAGCCTTTTTTATTGAAGAACCCGGGTTGGATCAGAGTAGTAAAAATAGAGCGAAAGAAATTACTGAAAATGTCTCAAGTTATAAATGATAGTAAAGAGTACCAACTCGTAAGGGTTATGTGTTTCAAATACATTAACCCTAATGCTACATAATAAAACAGTAGATAAACAGATATGTCAGGATAGTCCAACCCACGCCAGAGTGACTCAGTCTTCAACAAAGTGGCGCAACAAATTGGACTCATGGATAGCCATTGGGATATGCCACCTACAAGGATGAAATAGAAACACCACCACGGATCCAAAGAAGTGATCTAAACCAGATAGCAAGACTGAAACTGACAAGCTGCAAGTGTCACACCCACGACCTCAATCTTGGTCTCCAATAACTGGATTATCTGCACTCACAAGAGTAGAGTAGGGGGTAAGCGTCACATACGTTCATCGCTTGCCCTCGAGGGAAAATCCTGGTTAGGTTTGAAGCAATACTCGAAAATATAGGATTTCAAGGAAAACAGTTTAAAAGCAATGCACACCAAAATACAGGGTATCAATACCAATAATATTGTAACCAAAGCCAGTAATGATAAAGATAATTATGCCAATAATCAGTGAGTAAAGCATTTGTATGCTCATACATCTTTTTTAGTGAAAATCCTTCCTGTCACGTAACATAGTTCAGAAACATACCTGCGACCGATCACATACAGGCCAACCGCCAGTATCGGAAATTCAACCACCACCTCGATACTGTGGTGAGAGTATCCAGTTACTTGGTAATACCACTTTGGTTAGCCTCCCCAGAAGGACATTCGACTAACCAGTCTGTACTTACCCCTCCGGAGGTTTAAGGGATCGAAACCCAAGGTCACAATACGTGACCGTTACTCTCAGGTCGTCCAAGGTATCACACAGAAAATCACACAAATATGCCATACAAAAATCATGCACATTCTCTGTGAAAGACATTTTCATATACATATAGTACGAAAATAGGCAGGAAATCCAATAACCGGGATATGGTACCTTCCCCCTACCTGTTTTACCAAAGTGTGTCTCTTGCATGATCCCTTTCTTGTGTCTGGGTCCCACTTGTACCTGTTGGGAAACTGGAGATCCGAATCCGACGACAGCTATTAGGAACGTACTAAACGTACTCTCGACCTTGTCTGTTAAGACCAGGTAAAATCTAGAGGTTTGACACTAGCGTAACTTGCTAGGCTTCTCTAAATTCTTGATCCGGCATGATCCTGCTCCCCGAGGCAGACAGTCATGTCAGACCGTGTGGTTTCTAAGTTTATTTTAATTTATTGTCGAGCAGGTTGATCAGATATGAACCTTACAACGTGACCAGGTCAGTGCATGAGGAAACTGAGGGAGCTCTGGCTCAGTATCCAAGGCTTGTATGCTCATGGACTGACCTTAGTCATCAAGTTATTTGGTTACCACTGATATGGCCTCAATATTTATTAAGTTCATTTAATAACAACAGTTAAACGTCGTTTCGTCTATAACCACCACTTAAACAACAGCAAATTAAATAAGCTGGGTTGATGGTATACCTGTTGAAGACTTCCCACGGGCAGAGTCTCGTTACTACTAGACTTTCTAAGTAACAAGATTAAAATAGCCTAATTAACAAGAGATTCATTTAACAAAATTTTAGCAGAAATTCGACAGGGATCAAGAAATTACCTATGGAGCTCAGAAATGATTTTTTTAAAACTTCACCAAAACATAGTCTTCACACTACTAGAATTGAAGAGCTCGTTGCCACGATTGCGTAGGCGAAATCGGATCGTCGATCGGAGCTCCAAAACTCAAGATAAACTCAAAACAAGATTGAAGAAGAGAGAAAAAATGAGAGAGGAGAGATAAGCTCTCGTGCGGCTAAAATGGATGAAGCATCAGCTGATGTGCGCCTCTATTTATAGCGAGAGTAAGTAAGTCAACTCGGTTGACTCATTCGAGTTGACCGGGTTAACTCAAGTCAACCGTCATAACTTTGACCAATGAGAAATTGACACATGGCGAAGGCCCTCACACTTGGCTGCACATGCAGCCATGTAGCGATGGACGCTCCAGATCGTGCCACGTGACGCGATCTGGTGATTTCCTATTTTATTTTCTTTTTCCTATTTTTCTCAACTTCAAAAAATTAATTAAAAATAGCTCGGGACTCAGAAAAATACCCCGAAAAATACTACGGACTCATATTGACTAGTACTAATTAACTATGATGTCAAATTACCAATTTGCCCTTTAAAAAAATTTCAAAAATTTCAAGCTTCACAAACTAGGATAAAATGCTTTTAAAAAATGAAAATTTGGGAAATTCATAAAATAATCTCCCAGACTCGTAATAATACGAGACTTGCTCCGTTGGGTTCGTGAGTAAAAGCACAACCTTTTAAAGGTCTAACTTGGGTCAAAACCCTAGTCAAAGTTGGTCAAACAATTAAAACTTAAGGTGAAAAATACGATTTTCCGCTCAACTATTTCTAGAAAAATTCTAGAAATTAAAGATAAATTTCAAAATAAATTTAGAAAATTTTGGGTCTCACACAATCTCTTCGTGCAACACCTCTTTTGGTTCAACATGCACTATGTCTGAAACGCCCCCCTCTGGTTACTCGGCTACAGATCTGAATGTGACTAATAATGTAGTTGGTCCGAAGCCTCCTCCTCCTCTTCCTATGTTGAGTTCCTAGGATGTGTCGTCATTAATTTCTCCTGAGAAACTTGATGGCTCAGACTATATTGACTGGGCTCTTATTGTTCAAAATAAAATAAGAGGTCGAAAAAGATGGGGCTTTATCATAGGGACAAGGGCAGCTCCAAAGGATGTTAATTCAGATGATTTTGAAGCATGAGAGGATGAAAATTGCATGGTTAAGTCATGGCTTCTTGATGGTATGACTAAGGAAGTCCGATCCCTTTTTATTTGATTACCCACGGCCAAAGATATTTGGTATGCAGCCAAACAGACGTACAGAGTGAGTCAAGATGCCTTTAAGGCATATCGATCAACTTCATTGTGAAGTGATCTTTGTGCGACAAAATGGTGGCTCCATTATTTCTTATTTTGGTAAGCTGCAAAAACTGTGGCAAGACATTGATGCAATTGAACCATGCATCATGGACTATGCTAGTGATGTTGAGAAGTACACCACCATGGTTAATTCTCATCGATTGTACATGTTCCTTGCAGGTTTAGATGCTCATCTAGATGGAGTTCGAGGTCGTATTCTTGCTATGGTACCTCTACTTAAACTGCAGGCTACCTATGTTATTGTGTGTTCTTAAGCAAATAGGCAAGAGGCCATGTTGGGTAGTGTTGCAATTGATGGGGCAGAAGCCATGGCAATCCAACAATTTTCTACCAAGGATGCTAAGAAGGTTGATCGGAAGTGTACCCACTGTGGGGGTACGACTCATATAGTAAAAAAGTGTTTTAAGCTTCATGGTTATCCAGAGTGGCATCCGAAGGGAGTGAAGGCTTCTTCTTCTCATTCGAAGGTTGATAACTCAAGTTCTAGGGTGAACTCTGTTAGTTCCTCTAGTTTTGTTGCCAAGTCAGGTATCTCTAACTCTGTTTTGAGCACTTCTTCTTGTACTAGTAGTGGTGCATGGATAATTAATACATGTGCTACGAATCATATTACTTCTGATCGTTATGTTTTTAGTCATCTTTCATCTGTCTGTCCTAAACCATTTATTGTTAATGCCAATGGTGTGTCATCTCCTGTTCTAAGGGGCGGCACGATATCCTTCTCAACTGCTTTGTCTTTACATAATGCGTTGTTTGTTCTTTCCTTAAATTGTAACCTTATTTATGTTAGTCAACTAACCAAAACTCATAATTGTGTGACCACATTCTTTCCTACCCATTGTGTTTTCCAGGACATTCATACCAAAGAGAAGATTGGCAATGGTAGAAAAGTGGTGGATTGTACTATATGAATAGTGGGGTTTCCGCTTAAGACGGTCGTGGCATTGTGGGTCTAGTTCGTGATGGTTCCTCCGAAAATAAGAAGAAAATCTGGTTGTGGCATCGCCGACTTGGTCATCCTTCCTTTAGTTATCTTCGGCATTTATTTCCCTCTTTATTTCTTGGATTGAATATTTCCAATTTTAATTGTGAAGTTTGTGTGCTGGCCAAAAGTCATCGTTCAGTGTTTCCTTCTAGTGATAAACGTATGGATGTTCCTTTTGCTTTGGTACACTCGGATGTTTGGGGTCCTGCCCCGTGTGTTACATATAAAGGAATGAAATGGTTTGTGCCATTTATTGATGATTGTACTAGAATGACTTGGGTTTATCTTCTGAAACATAAAAGTGATGTGTGTGCTGTTTTTCACCTTTTTCATCACATGGTCCTCACCCAGTTTGCTTGTCCTATTAAAGTTTTGTGCTCTAATAATTGCGGTGAGTTCATTAATACAGAGTTGACTCAGTATTTTGCTTCTACGAAGATTCTTCATCAGACTTCGTGCGCTCATTCTCCACAACAGAATGAGGTTGTTGAACGCAAAAATTGACATTTATTGGAAGTCACTCGGTCTCTTCTTCTGGGGGTCACGTGCCATCTTTGTTCTGGAGTGATGTCTTGAGTTCTGCTATCTATCTGATTAATCGGACCCCATCTAGTGTCCTTGACTTTTGGCGACCTTTGGATGTTCTCTCGGACTTTGTCTCTCTACCAGGTATCCTTCATTTGGAACCCCGGGTTTTTGGGTGTGTTATTTTTGTGCATTTACATTCTTATCAGCGATCCAAGCTTGTCTCACGGGCCTTGGAGTGTGTATTTGTTGGTTATGGTCCATCCCAGAAGGGGTATCGCTGCTATCATCCTTCTACTCAGTGCTTCTATGTTTCTATGGATGTCACTTTTCATGAACATCAACTTTTTTATTCTCCACGTCCATTGGATTCTACCCTTCAGGGGGAGGTTTCTAGTGAAGTGCAGAATCGAGAGAATCGAGATGATATGTTGTTCTTTGTTCAGGTTGGTTATGAGAGTAGTAGTGAAGAAGGGTTAGTACAGACTATTGAGGATAAGACTGAGACTGCGGAAATTACTGCGGATGATACTGAGGATGCGGAAATTACTAAGGATAATACTGAGGATATGGTAGGACAAGAACCCACGAATTCTGGGCCTGAGGAATCACCACTCCATGATAGTACCGCCATCTCTCCTACTCCATTGAATCAATTTTCTTCATCCATTGAGGTAACCAACAATACTCTTGATTTACATTCTAGTTCAGATCTTGATTCTAATGCTTCTAAATTTACGCTTCCTCCTCGGTCTAACCGAAGACAACCACCAGCTAAATATGACCCAAATCCAAATGCCAAAGTTAGGTACTCAATCAATAATCATGTGTCGTCTGTTCGGCTTTCAAAGTCATATGAATCGTATGTTCTGCAATTATCTTCTGTTTCTATTCCTAGTAGATTGTAGGATGCTCTTACAGATTCTAGATGGACCAAAGCTATGGCCGAAGAAATGGCGGCATTACAGAAGAATTCAACCTGGGAGTTGGTTTTTCTACCAAATGGGAAGAAGACAGTTGGATGTGGATGAGTGTTTGCAATCAAACACAAAGCTGATGGATTGGTTGAAAGGTATAAGGCAAGGTTGGTAGCAAAGGGTTATACACAGTCCTATGACATAGACTACCTGGAGACGTTTGCTTCAGTGGCCAAGTTAAACACAATTTGGGTTCTGTTGTCTTTGGCTGCTAACAAAGATTGGCCACTCATTCAGTTTGATGTAAAGAATGTCTTTCTCCATGGTGATTTGACTGAAGAAATATACATGGATTCTTCTCCAAGTATACCAGAGTTTGATAATACAAAATTAGTATGTAGACTAAGGAAGTCTTTATATGGTCTTAAACAATCTATGAGAGTCTGGTTTGGGAGATTCACCCGTGCAATAAAGAACTATGGTTATCGGCAGAGTAATTTTGATCATACTTTGTTTTTGAAGAGAAGGGGGAAGAAGATTACCGCTCTTATCATTTACGTTGATGATATGGTTCTGACCGTAGATGATTATAAGAAAATCTCTAATTTGCAGAGATACTTGTCTAGAGAATTTGAAATGAAACAACTGGGGGACTTGAAGTTCTTTCTTGGAATAGAAGTTACTCGGTCTAAATATGCCATATTTCTATCTCAAAGGAAATATGTTTTAGATTTGTTGACTGAAACTGGTATGCTTGGGTGTAAGCCAGCTGTCACTCCTATGGAACAAAATCATAGACTTTTCGAGTGTTTGGGGGCCTTGCCTGCAAATTAGGGGTGATATCAGAGACTTGTTGGAAGATTGATATATTTGTCTTACACTAGACCTGACATTGCTTATGTGGTTAGTGTAGTAAGCCAGTTTATGTATGCCCAGTGTAAACCCTATATGGATGCTGTGGAGCGAATTTTACAGTATTTAAAATCTGCACTTGGTAAAGGGTTGTTGTTTGCTAATCATGGGCATGTGAATGTTGAAGGTTTTTCTGATGCAGACTGGGGTGGTTCAACAGATGATAGGAGATCTACCTCAGGCTACTTTACCTTTGTAGAAGGAAATTTGGTGATTTGGAGGAGTAAGAAGTTATCGGTTGTATCTAGATCAAGTGCAGAGGCTGAATACAGAGGTATGACACTTGGAGTAGTTGAACTTTTATAGTTGAGACATTTATTGACTGATTTAGGGTGTCTACCTACCAAGCCTATGAACTTGTTTTGTAATAACAAATCTGTTATTGATATAGCACATAATCCTATTCAGCATGATAGAACAAAACACATTGAGATTGATCGACACTTCATTAAAGAGAAGCTTAAGGCTAAGATTATTAACTTCCCATTTGTGAAATCCGAGGATCAGCTTACAGATGTGTTGACCAAGGTCGTAGCAAATAGGGTGTTTTTGGACTCATTAGACAAGTTGGGCATGTGCGATATATATGCACCAACTTGAGGGGAAGTGTTGGTGTGAGTCAACCCGTGTAATGATTGTGTAATTATTAGAATTAATTAAGTGATTTATTAATTTCTATAATTTAGTTATAGGCCCATGTATATAAACCATATTTTGTGGTTTTAATGAATTAAGCATAATTATAGTTGAAAACCCTAAATTATTCTATGTTCATCTAATAGGCCATTCACTCATTGGAAATCTCAAATCTAGAACTACAAGTTGGCTTGATCCTGCCAAGGATATGTAGGCCACTTGGGATCTATTCTAAGTGCAGTCACAAATCCATACACTCACACATCTTATTAAATGATTTCAGTTTTATTATAATTAGAATCAAAGAGTCTTCACTTGTACCAAGGGATTGTAATTACGAGATGCATTCTATCTTGAATTGGTTGTACCATAAATAATAAAACTTTATTACCTAAATGAGTACAGTGAAATTATGTTAGGTAATATAATTATAAATATATATATCAAATTTTTATTCAACAGTCTTATTTAAAGTTACAAATGGAATTAAAGTTTTATTTAATATTAATTAAGTGACAAATTTGTTCCTCATTAAGTGGTCATATGATGGGCATGTGATACTTTTTGGACGAAAATAGCAACAAACATAATGGAATGAACCACTAAGACACAAAGGGTCCGTTTGGCACTGCTTTTAAAATTGTCAAAAGCACTTTCAAATTAGTAAAAGCGTTTTTGATAGCGTTTGACAAAAATAATTAGAAGTGCTTTTGAGTTATAAAAACACTTCTAAGGGGTTTTTTGAGAAGCACCTGTCAGGTGCTTTCTCAAGAAGTACTTTCAAGTGTTTTTGCATAAACAATTTAGAAGTTTTATAAAAATTTATATGTGCTTCTTAACATAAGCGCTACTAAATAAAAGTGTTTCTAAGAAACAGTGCCAAACGGGCCCAAAATAAAAGTTAAGGGTGTAGAATGACCAAAAATAGAATTCCTATCTTGAACAACACGGCTCAAAATTCACGTCATTTTGACACAAAAATCCTTAGATAATTTTTGGAAAGGCTTAGATTAATATTCTTTGAATTGCTAGGATTAAATATGAGGTACCCATTTATAAAAAAAAAAAAAAGAACATTAGGATGTATAATATGACAACATTTCAATACTATTTTTCATTCTCTCTCCTTTCTTTTAAAATTCTTTTTTCTTTCATTCTCTCCTTGATTTGGGGTTTTTATCCCCTTTCTCTCTCCCTGTACACAAGCGCATTTCTTTGGTGAAACGAGGCATGTTTCTCTCCATTTCATTTTCATTTCATGTTATTGTCTTCCTAACTTAATTGTGGCAATCATGTCAACACAAGATCCTACAGACAAATACATACCGCAAAACCAAATTAATCAAGGATCACATCTTCAGCATAATAAGTTACCACACATGCTATTAAATTTGAAACTATTAACAATGGGAAGTTTGGCCTTCTTCCTCTTAAATTTCAAAAGGAAAAAACCGAAAAAATGCAAGAACTCTATTAACATTTTCAATGAAATAACATTAATAGATCGATGTGATCACTACATCAACAAAGTTGTGTTGTATGCGAATCCTTATTTGTTTCCTAATGAATTTGAAGTTGTGGTAAACTTTGGGGTTTGCTGGAAGCAAATTAAATATGCTATTTAAGTTAGGGAATGATGCTTGGACTCACACTAAAAGCAACAGACAAGATATGACACAATTCAACATTCTTGCTAGCATTTGAGGCTTTATTTATTGCTTATGCATCATCTTAACATTTACTAGAGTGATCCAAAATGGCGAAATTTGTTCTCATCTCTAATTTTCCTAAAACATTGATGATGACTTCCTTATCAAGATAGAAGTTAATTAAACAAAGTTTTGCAATAGTTATAAAAATAGTTCAATACTTAATTTCTCCACTTGGAATTGTTCAACACTAGATCTTCTCCTTTTAAATACTGATTCATATATGTAGGTCACTACATTTATTTCTCACGTACTCCAATTCATCTTCTGGTTCATTTGCATATCATTCTTTAATAACTTCTTTATCATGAAAAACTTCATAAAAGTATTCTCTATTTTCCATATTTTTTTAATGTTAATTTTTATTTTGTAATAAAGTACTTCATAAGTGGTATCTTTCATTTTGTAATCGGAGGATTGGAGGGAATGATAACTGCATAAATTTTATAATCTATTCCATTTTATGTTCATTCTCAGCTAGTGTAAACAAATATTATACGAAAGTCATCCAGCTCATCATTGCTAGATATTTTTTTGAATATCAATAAAATAGAGATTCGAATTTTTGAATATATAAAATCTGCCAGAGTTTATAATTTTTTTTAAATTTATTAAAATTTTAATTGAATATATATATATATATTTTTTTTTTTGGAATTGAAAGAGGGGTATTAACCTTGGGTTCATTTAAGCTCGGGCATACGAGAATCAGCCATCCATTGTGTATTTGTCTGCTTGCTGCTGGCAGTTGCCAAGCGGCCTTTCGATGGTTTGAAAACAGAGAAAAGAAATGGAAAGCTTCCAATAGACAAATTCAATAGAAACCCAAGAGGCAAGAACAAGACAAACGGAAGGTCGGTTCGGTTTTCGTTTATATCTTATGCTCTCCTTTCTTTTTCATCAGAACTTGAACTTGTGCTCTGCTTTCACCACCCATTACCACATAAATCCGTCTTCTGCTTTCAATTGCTTTATGTTTCTGTGGTTTCAAAGACAACCATGATGAAGCGTCATCTATTCAATTTTGCCCACTGCCGTATCGGCTTTAGAAATTTCAATTCTTTCTTGGTATCTCTCTCTCTCTCTCTCATTTATTTGTTTCTGATAATGAATATTTAATGTTTGCGTGTTGGGTGCTCGATTAATTTGATCAACGAGGCAGGCCACCTCACATATATTTGCATTTGTATGACATTTTACAATTCGCATGAACTTTAGCTTTGTTCTATGTTTGCCAATATAGATAGCTTTTTTGAATATTGAAAATGAAGTCCCCCAACTCAAAAGATTTCTCTCACCAGATTTGTATTTTCTATTTGATACTACTATAAAGTTTCATGAACATGTCCAGAATTTTCCTATATTAAGTTGATCCCCTTGGGGGGTTTCCCTTACCCAAACGGGTCTTGGAATAAAATAGGATTTCAGCTTTATATATAAATATAAGTGGGCATTTTCTCCAAAAATACTTTTTGCTTAATTCCTCCCTTTTTAGCCCTTTACTTCTGTAAGAACCAGTCTTGCTGAACAATGATTGATTTCAAGTTCATCATGTCTCTTGCGTTCAATCTTGGGGTGAGTATTACCTTCTCGTGGAATTATATTTGATTAGCAATGTTCATACTTTTTCTTAGGTCGACTTTGAAACTGGGTCGTGTTCCACATCCAGAAATAGTGATGCTAAGAGTTTACTTTGTCATCAACTGAATGGATTCACACCAAGGATGTATGCAACCTCTTGTGCTAAGTTTTCAGAAGATCTTCCGATAGATAACCCTGCTTCTGAGATGTTAATTGATTCATTTGGAAGGCTGCACACTTACTTGAGGATCTCCTTGACAGAGCGATGCAATCTGCGATGTCAGTACTGTATGCCAGCAGATGGTGTGGAACTTACTCCCAGCCCTAAAATTCTCTCGCAGAATGAGATTGTACGGTTGGCAAATCTGTTTGTAAGCTCTGGAGTTGATAAAATCCGTTTGACTGGAGGGGAGCCAACCATAAGGAAAGACATTGAAGACATATGCTTACAGTTATCTAACTTGGATGGATTAAAAACGCTTGGGATGACCACCAATGGAATTACTCTTGCAAGAAAACTTCCCAAGCTGAAAGAATGCGGGCTTACTTCTTTGAATATTAGTTTAGACACATTGGTCCCTGCAAAGTTTGAATTTATGACCAGGCGTAAAGGGCATGAAAGGGTTATGGAATCAATTAATGCTGCTGTAGACCTTGGATATAATCCTGTTAAAGTATGTTTCTTCTTCTCAAATTTATACTAGTATATTCTCACTTCTGGAATGTTTCTTTTGATTATTTGTTTATGCAATTTATAATGTTCTTTATTCTCTGTTGATGGGGTTATGATTTTCATACTATTGTTTAAGGCTTTTGTTAATGAGAGGTTATAACACTGGTATAGAGATAAATGCATGCTTACATTAACACATTCTCGTGCACAAGTATGATTCATATGGGATTATACATGTCTGTTTTATAAGTTTTCTGTGCTGTTATTCAGGTAAATTGCGTTGTGATGCGTGGGTTCAATGATGATGAGATATGCGATTTTGTAGAGCTGACACGTGAAAAACTGATTAACATTCGATTCATTGAATTCATGCCTTTTGATGGAAATATTTGGAATGTTAAAAAACTTGTACCCTACTCAGAAATGTTGGATAAAGTGGTAAGGTAGAATTCTGACTGGTAATCCTACTACTGGATTTCTGAATGCTCCTTGTATATACCTTAAGTCACTTATTATTAATGAACAGGTAAAACAGTTTCCAAGCCTAAAGAGACTTCAGGATCACCCAACAGACACAGCCAAGAATTTCAGGATAGATGAGCATCTTGGTGTTGTTTCTTTTATCACATCAATGACCGAGCATTTCTGTGCTGGTTGCAATAGATTGCGACTCTTAGCTGATGGGAACTTCAAAGTTTGCTTATTTGGTCCTTCAGAGGTGAGTAATCTTCCTGTTTGTACTTTGGCTTATTAGTTTTTAGTGGAATTTGAGTGAGATATACGTTGTCACTTCACATCGTCATTTCCAGTTCTGATCATGCATGCTGTCATGGACTATTAAGACATGCTTACTTTCTGAGGATCTATGCATTCATTATCTTGGTTCAAGTTATCTAAGTCTTGGATAAATTTATGTTTATATTTCTTCAATATGTCAAGTGCTAAGTTTGGGATAGAGCACCATTGATGCAGCACTAGACCAGGGAAAAAAAGAGATTATTTTGCTGGGTAGCTGTTCACACACAGTACCACTGCAGTAGCATTTTCAATTAGGATTTTGTGTATTTTGTGTTTTTTGACTGTTGACATTATATTTATTTTAAGGGCTAGGAATTAATTTTATTATGGATTCAGGTTCTATCCTCTTTTAATAAAGACCTAGTATTAGACTCTTTTGCTTTTCTATTTCTTTTGAGAGTTTCCTCTAAGAGTTTTTTTCATTGTTTCCCTTTAAGAAACATGAGCTTTAACAACATCAAAGCATGAATGTGTGTCATCACACTCTCCTGCAAATCAATTGAAAATTTCAGAACAATATGCGAGAAACACGAAAGTAGAGAGTCTGGGTCTTTGTGCAAGATTCATCTATCCGTCTGCTATATTCCTAAATCTGATCTTCTATCTTCAAGGCTTATTATTATCTCCTTTATTTTTTTAGTTTGTTTATTCATGTTTGCTTTAAGTTAAAGCATGAATGTATGGGAGATTGTTCCTTGTGTCTTCTCAAGGTTTACGTATAAATCTTTTGTACTTTGTCCCATCAATTTGGTATTTAAAACAATTTTTGATGCAATACAGAATTTTTAGCCAAAAAAAAGGTATTTACATGTATATATATGTATGTTGTACATGAGTAAGTGGGTCAGGGAGGGTCCTGTCCATATAAATAGGGTTGGGCATGTATGGGTAACAGTTCTTTGCTCCCTACGCAGCTACGTGCTGGGGAGCAGCCTCCATGGGTAACAAACTCATATCTTTTTTGGCCATAACAAGCTCATAGATTAAGTGAGTAAGAAATGCGTAAATTGATAATTGTGATTTATGGAGCATTCCCATTTATGACCTGCCTTAACCTGCCCAGTTTCCACCCATATTCTAGTTGGCCACTTATTCACGGATGTGCTTATAAAGGAGGTTTAAGTAGACCAGAATGTTTAGTATTAAATAAGCTTTCCTTGAAGTCTTGTGGATTATATTTGAAATAGAAATTTTAGACAATGCTTTCTTGTTATTCATATTAGATGTTTACTTTTCAGGTCAGCTTAAGAGATCCCCTTCGTTGTGGTGCTGACGATCATGAGCTCAGGGAAATAATTGGGTCAGCGGTATGTGTATCACATTTTTTTCATAATGCCCTATGCTTCAAACATGTAATTGCTTAGTGTTGTATATGATTAAGTTACATGTTCTGATGCAAATTTAGCTTTCAAGCTTTCCTTGTATATATTTTGAGGATTTCTCTCATGTGTGCTTTAGGTGAAGAGGAAGAAAGCTTCACATGCTGGAATGTTTGATATTGCAAAGACAGCAAATAGGCCTATGATACATATTGGTGGCTAATGCTTGGTATTCCCTCTTTTTATGAAAATTTTCATTATCAAGCTGTTTGAACAAATTATTTATAGTCTGTTTACTTCATTATTATGGTGATAAAAATGTGTCCTGCATTAATCTAGTGAGATATAATCTAAAAAGTGGTCTCTGTAGGTTCTGGGAGTATATGCATGTGGAGAGCACAAACACGGCTGTCGTGTATATTGTTTTGTCCTTGCTATCTCATTACAGAGGGAACAGAACATGTTGCTGCCTATTAATTGCTCTGTGTAAGCGAGCAATGAGATATCACAGCCAAATCTTTGATTGACCACATAAAAGCTCTAATTGTTGTACTTTGTATCCTTCTGATCCAAGTGTTAAATTCATGCTGAGAGAAACACTTCCTTCGTAACCTATTTAATATTGGAGGAGTAAATTAACAATTTTTACTACAAACAATGCTCATACTATGATTTAAACTTGTATGTTATAAACCATATGTGCCAAATTCATTTCATTGGCTGAGTTATAGCTTCTTTTTGAACTTGCCAATAAGGAGAACTCACTTTCTGGTTAAAGCAATAGGCTTTTTGTGGTTTGCCAATATCGTCTTTTACTGCAAGACATGTGAGGACAAATTACATACTTTTGAGACACTTCTTAACAGAACAAGTCATTGACTTCTCCAGCCTAAGCATTTGTGGAGCAAATGGGACTTGTTTGTTATATAGGTAGTTATTTGAGTTTTTTGAGAAATTACGGAGAGAGAGGAAAACAAATTTAAACCTCTAGTCAATATACTACCATGAAACACATTAAATTAGAATGAAACTTTAACAATCCACTTAGAGAACCCCTACACCAATGGCCGCTTCCCATAAATGGTCAGAACGACAAAAAAGTTCAAAATTGACCAAATATTCTTCTTCTCGTAGTACTAGAGAAAGCTAATCCCCACAAATAAACCAAATCACACTACCCTAATTCCTCCATATCTCCACTCTGGGATCATTCTAGTGTATTGGGATGTGCTGTGAGCAAAAGAGTGAGGAAAAACTTATTTGGGTGTTCAACCTTCCATCCTACAAGTCTACAGCAGTTAGTATAAGATGGTAACTCTAATCTCAACTTGTTGAGCCTTCCCGTCCACCAGTATCTCCCCTATGTCCTCTGCAACAATAAAAGTGTGGCAGCTTGACTCGACCACAACCCCTGCAACCAAATATCGTTAGACATCAAAACAATGTTTTTCTGTGTATCAATATTTGAAGATTTTTATTTCTATATACACACAATTATACAACATGCTGGGTTTAAAACAGGGCATTAAGTGCTGGATTTACATAAACAGGAAGAGAACAAAAGAACACAGGAATTCTCACATTTTTCTGACAGGCGATGATATAATTTTTCTTTATTTAATAATGAAAAAAATGAGCCAAAGCTTTAGAATACCTCTGTAATAAAACGTAAACATCTAAATTTGTTCAATTTCATGCTTTTTTAGTCAATTTGGGTATTATCATTTTTTAATGATTTTGTAATTTTTTTGTATTCCATAGAAGCCCCTAACAAAACCCTCTTATCCAATGCTCTATCACCCCACTAATACAATGGACATAAGCTTGACAATCAGAATTATTTCATCTGCTCACCACATTAACCACAAACTTCAATTGTTATAGAAATGCCAGAATACAAGTCTTTTTTCTATTGTAGCCCAAAAGAGGATAAAAAATAATTAATGAAGTAGTCCACCAAGATTCAGTTGTTTCTTTAACACAATAATCCAAAACTAAATTATCAGTAACAATTTAAGCATTCAGCTAATTGCTGAACAATACTCGTTATAGAAATGGAGAAACATTTTGGGAATAATATCTTGACTTCCCCATCAAAATGATAACATAACTTAGAAAACACTTACTTGCATCGGATTATCACCGGAACAGGTTTCAAGGCCTTTGGGCCATTTCTTATGCCTCTCTTGTGGGGAGAAGTCTGCACGGTATACAATTTACAGCTTGTAAATGTAAGATATATTAGCACAACCAAAACAAAAGAGGAGATATTAACACAATGAAAACAGAAAAGGGAACCAAATTTCAGAATAAAGGTGAAAATGAGCCAGGTGATGAAAAACATATGCAAAAGATGAGCCACAACTGTATGAAGCATTCAGACAGTTGACAATTACCTCCAAGAAAAACTATGATAATCACAATGGTCAAAGAGAATAATCCAAAAATGATCATCCATACCAGAAATCAGAAAGTTGAAGTCCCTAATGTAAATAAAAGAAATGTTTATAAAGAAAAAAACCAATTGCATACAGTAAATAAAAGCTACTTTATAAAAAAGAAATATAAAAAATAAGTAAATTTAGTATTTTTTTGGTAAACCCTAAACCCTAAAACAACCATATACCTTTCTCTTGGGGACAGCCATGAGGTCCATGGATCCACCAAATGAGAAACTGGGGAACCCGAATCCGACGCTATTATCCTTCTCTGGCACCCGATCAAACTCGGGCAGAATGAACGGTGCCGATGCGTTCTTGCGTTCAATGGCCCCAGCCAACGGCGGAGGCATGGCAGCTATGTGGGTGTGGGCCCACCTCCTGATGCCCAAAATGCAGTCCATATTCCCTCTGCCGCTCCTTGGCATTGCCATCCTCCACGCCATTTGCTGCTATCACTTCAGCTCAGACCAAAATACAAACACCATATAGTGAGTGAAAAAGAAGTGTTGTTAGAGTGAGATAAAATGGGGTGCGCACGGGCCGGAAACATAATTAATTGTAGGCTTATTCAGGTCGGGGTGGGAGAATTTTACTTTTAGGGGCAAGTGAAAAAAAAAAAGGTTAGTTTTAAGGACCAAATCTACGGATAAGCCCTAATTGACGAATAATTATTAAGATTTCACAATATTATATTGAGAAATTTTATTTAATAATTTTTTTAAATACTAACTAAATTTCTTTTGACTCTCTCTCTCTCCAAAATTTACTCTATCACAATTTTTAGTGTGAAAGGACAATTATACCCTCATATACATACCAAAATTCAGATTTCTTTCACACTTTCTCTCATTTTCTCCTTCCTCCCTCTTTATCTCATTCTCTCTACACCACATGCGACGTCGTTGCCAGCCAACCAGCCAACCAGCCAAATAGCCTTCGACGATGCCTTCTCTCTACCCCTCCATCTCCTTGTGCCAGCAGCACCGCTAACCAAACCCCTCCTTATCTCCATATCTTCTCTTTTCTTTATCCTCCCACCATTTTCTCACTTTCTTCTCTGTTCTCTCTCGAATTTGTTGGGAAAATGGGGGATGATTAAAATCCAAAGCTTGAAATGTGCAACAACCCAAGATCTGTGGCCACCTCTGTCTCCAATTCCGAGAATCTCATCTGCAATTCCAATTCAGACCTAATACCACAGAGAAATTGGAAGAACTTACATTTTATCTCTAATTTTTCTGCATTAAATTGGACAATTATACCCTCATATACATACCAAAATTCAAATTTTTTTCACACTTTCTCTCCTTTTCTCCTTCCTCCCTCTGTACCTTATTCTCTCTGCACCACCTGCGACGTCGTTGCCAGCCAAGGTATTAAATTTCAAAATTTTCAACGAAATTTTGTCGAAAATTTCGTTTTTTTTGAGTTCCGAAATCGAAACACATGTTTAACAATTTTTCGTGAAGATTTTGCCGAAATTTATTAAGATTAACTCACGAGGGACTACCAGTGATATACTGGAGGAAGGCCTCTTCCAACTACAAAACATTGATTGCAATGTGGAAAAACCCCGAGGGTGCTGCTGCGGCTCGCCATTCCGAATTCGATAAGGAGTGGAATAAGAGCCGACCTTCTATAATAGAAAAAGTAGTTCCTTTCCTAGATCTGACTCTATAACACCGAAGGCTAGCTAGAGACTTATAACCCTAAAGGGCTGCTAAAGACTATAGGCCGAAGGCCCCTTCTTAATAGCACTCTAATAGGGAATACCTTAGGGGGCTTAAACTAACGTTTAAAGCCCTTATTTTACCCCTCTGAGTCCTTTCTTAAGAATACTATAACGAATACCAGGGAGCTTCTGTAGCCCCTCCCCCTCCGGCTGAGCCAAACGTCCCCGAGGGCTCGCTCTGCTCTGATTCACCACTGGTGGGAGCCGCTCAGAAGACAAAATGAAGTGCATCGCTTCATTGCTAGAAGAAAGGACTGAAAGAGAGTGAGTGCTCCCTTGATAGGAGCCGAACGGTACTTCTGGTGGATGAAGTGAAACAAGCGGAGAGAGGTGTTGGAGATAGAGCCGCACGGAGTATTGAAATTACCAAAATTTATCGAAATTATTGAAATTTCCTATTTTTTATTTTCTCCAACTTCAGAAATTCATCAAAAATAGCTCGAGACTCCAAATAATTCACCGAAAAATTATACGGACTCGTATTGATGAGTACTAATTTCCTATGACCTCAAAATAGTCAAATTGATTTAAAAAATTATGAAAAATCCTATTCTCATAATTTAATTCTAAAAAAAATAATAATCGCCAAATTCTTGAATTTTCATTTTCTAAAATTCATTTTCACACAACTAAACTCTAGAACCACAACCAGAGGTCTAAGTTAGTTAAAATAAACTTAAAGAAATTTCTAATTCCTTTAAACAAACTTTAAAACAAGTTTGAAAAATTTAAGTAACAAAATTAACATAAGTCAAAATTTGGGTTGTTACACTTAGTGAAGACAAAGCTTGGCTGGATGAGAGGCATAGGAAAAATGGAAGGAAAGATAAAAAAAAAAGACTGAAGAGAGAGAC
>QANW01000506.1:454207-478942 GCA_003254865.1 Dryas drummondii
AAAAAAGGAGGGGGGTTTGGGGCCTTTGGGAAATTGGAAAAAAAAAAGTTTGAGATTTCGTTTAGTTATTTTAAACCTTAAAGAACCTAAAACCTAATATCCTAAAGAATATAGAGTATATAGGATTTATAAATTATAGAATATAAAGAGTATTAGGGTATATATAGTATATTGAGTATTAGGGTTTAGATTTTAGTGCATAATTAAATTATATAATATAAAGAATATACTAATTTTATTTATTCATTATACTAATTTTATTTAACAGTATTTGCTCTAGAGCGCATTATGTTCACCTTATATCACATGAAACCTACAATATAATTTGGTTTCTTCAATATTTTTTTATTAATTTTGTAGATAATATGTTAAATAAACATATGGTAAAGTTTTATTAAAAATTTCCGTATTTTGATAGTAATTTCCGTTGTTTCCTTCTAATTTTTGTCGAAATTTAAAAATCTTCGAAATTTTCATCAAAATTTCTTCGAAATCTGAAATTTAATTCCTTGTTGCCAGCCAACCAGCCAAATAGCCTTCGGCGATGCCTTCTCTCCTTCTCTCTCCCCCTCCATCTCCTTGTGCCAGTAGTGCCGCTAACCAAGGCCTCATCTCCATATCTTCTCTTTTCTCTATCCTCCCACCATTTTCTCTCTTTCTTCTCTGTTGAATTTTTTGGGAAATTGGGGGATGATTAAAATCCAAAGCTTGAAATGTGCAACAACCCAAGATCTGCCGCCACCTCCATCTCCAATTTTGAGAATCTAATCTGAAATTTCAATTCAAATCTAATACCACAGAGAAATTGGAAGAGCTTACATTTTATCTCTAATTTTTCTGCATTAGATTGGATTTGGGTATGCTTCATTTGGACTATTGTGATTTTCTTCGTCAACAACCATCGGCTCAAGACTCAAGATTTCAATGTTGGGTTTTTGCAATCTTATTCTTTTTTCCATATTTTATTTATTGGGTTTGTGAGTTAATGTTCCATTGTGCTGAATTCAATGCGATAAACCCATAAACATGCTCTATTAGTCATATAGATATTAAAAAAGTTTTGATTCTTGTGTGTTGGTATTTGTATGTACATTAAAATGAGCACACATAAATGAGTGAGAAGAAGAATAACCCAGAAACATGGTGGTGCTATAACACATGGTCGAATTTGTGGTCGACACATATGTCGACCATCTTCTTCTCTTCCTCTGGCGACCACGCATTCCACCAGATTCAACCCACCATTATCCTTCACCTCCCCCCACCAACCTTTCATCTATGTCTCTCTTTCTCTCTCTATCTCTCTCTCTCTCTCCCTCTTCCTTCCCAACCCAATTAGAGAAAATACCCAGATTTGAATTTTCGATTTTTTTTTGTTTTTTGTTTTTTGTTTTTCAGATTTGGGTTGGAAGAGAAGGAGAGAGAAATAAAGAGAAGAGATCATGGGTCCTTGGTCGGTGATAGAGGTCGCTCTCTATGGTTGCTGTAGGAAGAAGGTGCACGACGGTTTGGCTGCTGCAGGTAGAAGGTGCAGTAATTTGTCGAATTTTTGGTCAACACATGGTGGATTGTGTCGACATTTTCATATATAAAGGGATATTTTGGTTTGAAAAAATGTAAAAGGGTCATTATTGTAAGTTTTGGGGTTAGGGGGTCAAAAAAGTTGAAGGGGTATTTAAAAGGGTTATTGAATAAAATTTCTCTATTATATGTGACACCTAGCAAACAAAGTAAAAAGTAATATATGTAATATATACATTCAGTAACTATAATATTAATTGTGATTAATATTATGGTATTTGAGCCTAATTATATGGGTCTTAATGAAGCCCAAATAAGATATAGAATTAGGTGAAGAGGTATCATGTACATGGCAGGAAATCTTTGATAGATAGGTTTCTAGCACGTGACCTCTATATAAGACAAGGTCCTTGCTCTCACAAGTCACAACTTAATCAGTTCAATTGTCTTGCCCCATTGAGAGATCGATAGATCATATAGAGCATACAGACTGTTGGAGAGAGTGGAAGATCTTGTCTTGCCTAGATCAAACCCGAAGGAGATGGCTTCATCATGTATGTCTTTATTTCATGGCTAATAACGTGATGAATCTGATTGAACATGTATGATCGTGTCTCTACCTCTATGTAGTATAAAGAATTATTAGATTTGTTAGATCTAACAATTTCTAATCCTCTCTCTCTCTCTCTCTCTCTCTCTCTCTCTCTCTCTCTCTTTTTTTCGTATCTTAAAATGAAATTAACAGAGCATGTTGCCACCTTGCTTTTTTGTTTCACTTCAAAATCACCATCATGCTTAATATTTTTCCTTTTATTTCTATGCATGCATTAGGAGCTAGCTAGGAAATAGATAGTCACCTGCAAGGTCAAAGGAAAAGAAGATGCCATTTATTAATGAGCTTGAACAAAATGTTAATACCTTGTAAACATAGCCTACTTTCTTGTTGACTCTCTTGAAGGTAAATTGTACCTAGCTTAAGACATTTCTTTATAAGAAAGTGTTTTTCCTATTTGTCTTTTTGTACTGTTAATTTAGATGGATTTCTAAGTGACTATTTTACTTATCTTGCAACTTAAGGAATATCCACATTATATAATGAATGGTGAACTAAAATTGGGCTTGCAAAGAATGGTGCAACAGGTAATGACAAAACATTAACTCTCAAAAGATTGGGTGGTAAGGCCTTTTATTTTTACTTTAGGTGTTTTATCTTTGGAGTTTCAATGCTCTAAGATTCTTGACTAAAATGTTTAAGAAGTGTGAGTAAGACGAAATGTATAACTAAGTGAAACATAAATTCCGATAACTCTTAACAGATTAGTTTCTGCTTGTGCAAGGAATGATAGTTCCCCTTTGTTTTTTTTTTTTTTTTTTTTTTTGCCCCTTAGTGACCCAATTTGGCTACACAATGGGGCGGGTTATATTCCTTAGTTTGATCTTTGCTTTATAGGAAAACAAAGAGGGCTGGGTCTTGAACTGCTGAAGGCAGTTGCTATTGATAGAAATGTTACAATTTCCAATTCTTCTTTGACCTTTATCTAATGGAGCTTAATTTTGCTCAAACTACTTGTTTTGTTGGCAGAAAATCTAAATCGTAGTCTATTCGTAGTTGATAGCTTAAAAAATTACTTAAGGAAGGAAGGGAGTTAACAGATGATGAAGTTTTTCATGCAAGTGCGCGCACTTGGCCGGTGTATCGAATGGGTATGGCTACAAAATACCTTCTCCTATTTTGGCAATATATGCATATGACTGTTCTTTTTCATATATTTCTGAGTTGAGTTTTGTTTTCAGAGCTTCAATAGCTTTTGACCAAATTTGAGAATTAAGAAAGTTCTTAGATACAAAGAAAAAGCTCCCTGATATTTTTTCTTGGTCCTGTATGAGCTTTGGAGGATATTGTTACGGCTATCAATATTGATGAGCTGTCTCTCTCTCTCTCTACAAATGTTGATTTAATTAACAAACTTAAAAATCTTTTTGTAGCTGAATGTGTTCCTGACAGAACATATGTTCAATGCCTTCATCGTTGGCAGAAAGTTCTCAATCCTAATCTTGTTAAAAGATTTTGGTTTAAGGAGGTGAATTTTTTTAAAATCACATTAGTTCTCTTTCAAAAAGGAGCTTCTACTCATGTTTGTAGTAATTTTGACTGATTTTTTTGTTGAAACTTCTAGAGGAAGATGATCTAATAATTGAGCTGGTTGCAAAGCAGGGAAATAAGAAATGGTCTGAATTAGCGAAGTCCTCAGGCCGCATAGGTATGCAATGTCGAGAGAGGTACTAGATGATTTATCACGCTGCAGTCAATACATATTATTGGAATTGAGTTTATTCTCTCTTCTTATTTATATTTTCTTGGGTTAATTGACATTTTATCCATTATTTATTTACTTTTTGTGTTAATTCACTGCTGTGATAATCTCTTTTGTTATTTCATGCTTGTTTTCAGTGGGAGAGAAGAAAGAACAATTACTCACATGAACAAATTGATAAAGTGCGCAGTGAATGGGCGGGCTTTGTGGCGCGCTATATATAGATCCAGTACTTCTCACTTCCCTAGGTTCTCTGGCTAGGTTTAGCAAGCATATATATGTTTTTGGTAAATATTTTGTACAGCTAGCTAGGCTGTGTAAACATGCATTACTTTTGGTACATATGCAAGGGGCAGTTTATCAACTAATCTTGCAAGGTCAGTTATTTTGGTACATATGTGGCTGACTTTGTACGATTACTTAGCTTAGATCATGCCACGCATTTATAGTTTGTGTAATTGTACAAATACTTATTTCATGTATAGCTTCAAGCTAGATACAATTAGTTTTTGGCTTATTCGCGCAAATGCCCATAAAACTAACTTTCATTCTCATTTTGGCTCTTAAAGTTAAATCTTCTCACTTTGCCTACCGATTTTTACAAATCACTCCCATAAGGCAAGTTCCGTCAATGGATCTATTAAAAAATCTGACGTGGCACTTACGTGGATGAGTATTCTGGTATTTTACTGGTGGATGAAGGTGAGTGACACCATGCCAAATGGGCTTTCTGTCAGCTTGAAGTGGGCCCCCACTGTCCAAATGAACCCTTTCATCTCCTTCCCCACCTAGCCCCCTCCCACCACCACCACCATCACCCTCTCCTTCCAACTTCATCGACATCGACCTATCCCATTGGCCGACAACTTCCCCTCCTCTCTCTTTCTTTCTCTTGCTCTCTCCCCTTCCTTCCTCCCTGATGCCCAAGTCTTCATTTTTGTGGTACGTAAAGATACCCAAAACCATATCTGAGTTTTTATTTTTGTTAATAGGGGGTTTGTTTTGGAAAAACAAAGATAGAAATTCAAATCCCAAATAAAAAATAGTGAGATTGAGGGTTTTCCTAGAGTGAATGAAAGAGATGAGATGAGATCAAATTTGGGGTTAAGAGACCTATGATCTTGAGTTTTAACATGAATCATAGAGAGAAAAAGGAGGGAGGAAAGAGAGATTAAGAGAGAAATAAAGAAAGAGAAAGGAGAGGAAGCTACAGTAAGGAGGAGAGGGTGGTGAGGTGCGGGAGTGCGGCGGAGACCAGGTGACAGAGGAGAGATTCAAAGCCTCCTGGGTTTGTTTTGATGTTTTTATTTTTATTTTTATTTTCATTTGGTTTGTTTCTTAATTTTATTTTCTTAATCATTTTATTAATTTGACATGGCACCCATTTGGCATGGTGTCAGTCCCACTCACCTCCATCCTCCAATAAATTACCAGAATGCCCATCTACGTAGGCGCTACGTCAGATTTTTTAACGGACTCATGGACGAAGCTGACATAACTCGCTTTATGAGAGTGATTTGTAAAGATCGAGGGGCAAAGTGAGAAGATTTAACTTTAAGGGGTCAAAGTGAGAATGAAAGTTAGTTTCAAGGGGTATTTGCATGAATAAGTCTTAATTTTTTAGGGTGTTAATTGGCAAGGGATGTGAATGAGTTTTCTTCTAACTTTGTAAACTCCAATTCTAATTTAAAGAATTTATTGATCTTTTTGAGTTGTTCATATTTGTGGATTTAATTGGATGCAAACATGCTGTTGAATGTCTTCCTAACCATCACATGCACAACCCAAATTTACAAAAACATGTTAAATGTGAATCAAGCAAACAATGGTACGTTGTCAATTTAGGAATATTGTATTAGTAAAACTGAGACAACAGTTTTAGTTGAATCACTATTGCATATATAAGATATATATCTTCTAATAGCATTTAATGCCTAAAAAATGATGTATATCATCACTCAATACAAAGGTTTTTTTTTTTAAATCAGTATCATAAGACTATAAGAGGCATATCTTAACATCACATATAGAAAAAATCAAGTTGTGCATTATAAAATGAAACAACTGTTCCTAGTAAAACACCGACCTAGGTAAGTCGATCTCAACAACACAAATAGAAATTAAAAATGATGTACATGAAGCATCTACACAACAGTTTCCTTACAAGAATTATTGTCCAAAGAATATTATAACAACGGCTGTAGAATATGAATTGTATGTGTATATGCAATTCAAACAACATTTCTTAGTTAAAACTATTGTTTAGAAATACTGCTAACAACACACCTACCAATTTATACATGTACTATTCAATGGTTTTTCTAAATAACGATGTTTAACTTGCCTTCATAAAACGTTTATGAGAAGAACTATTGTGAGTAATATATGATAACAATAGTTTTATTACGAAAATCATTGTGTAGGCTTTTGCGAGACAGCATTTTAGACCAAATATAAGGTTTTTCAAAAGGACCCTATATGATGGTTGTAAATAATAAACGTTGTATGTATCAACTCAAACAACGGTTGGTAAGCGTTGTATGAAAGGACCATAGTCATCAGGAGCCTAGACAATAGAATTCTGGAGTGATAGACAACGGTGAAAAACTGTTGTCTATTAACCTGATTGTAGTAGTGATACTTAGTTATATGGAGTGGATTGTTGAGCGTAATTTATATACATATTTTATCTTTAAAACCATATATTTTTGTCTATGTCTTTGAGCATTTTTAGTGTTTAAAATTCTTATTTTTATTATTTAATTAATTAGTTGGTTTTATTAGTTTTTGTTTTAATTCCTAGAATTTAATAAGTTTTATTTAACTGTCTATTAGAGTTTATTTTTGTTAATTAGTTTATTTTAATTTTGTAGGCTTAATTAAAGAAAATGAAAACAAAAGCCCAAAACAAATAAAGGAAGAAGAACAAGCCCAGCCCAAGTGGAGAGACTGAAGCCCAAAAGAGGAAGAAGCCGGCCCAGCCCAATGGGAGGCGAAGAGTCACTCGCCACCAGCAAAGCTTCCACCCAAATCAAATTCCTTTGATTAATATTGGCTCCACCCAATACGACGACGACACGTGGCATTCTCCATTTGTTAACCTTCCACCTCTAGCCGCAACTCACTCCTTCATTTGATTAATCTCATTCCTTTCGCACGCCTCCTCATTTCAGCCACAAGCCAAGCTCACATCCAAGCCGCACAGCAAGCCAGTCTCTCTTCTCTCTCTCTCTCTCACGTTCTTCAAAGCAGCCGCATTTTCAGCTTCCCATCCGCAAGCCACACTTCATTGATTAATCTCCTTTCAACCAACCACACTGCGACACGTGGCCATCTTCCAGCTGCTTCTAGATATATTGCTCCAACGCCAGCTCTTTGTGTTGATCCTTATCTCAATAGTTGTCACCAGCTCACCCCCCTTCTGATATTTTCTACTCTAAGTTTTGCCTATATAAGGAAACATTCAGCCCCTTTACCACATCTTTTATTATAGAATTTAAATTTCTGTCTTTTTCTAGCACTTCTCCTAGGATTTCTCTCTCAAGCCATTTGGCTATGATGTTTGAGAGAGAATAGGAATGTAACTCTCTTACAATTTTAATTAATGAAAGTTTAATATTATGGCTCTCTTTTCTTTTCTCTTAATCCTTTATTTACTTTATGCTTTTTATTTTATATAGTTCTTTATTTTATAGTTAACTTTAATATTATGTCTCTCTTCTCCTAATCTTGTATTTACTTTATGCCTTTTATTTTATGTAGTTATTTACTTTAATGTTAATTAGTAGTGTTATTTATTTTATTGTTCTTTATATTACATGCTCATTTATTTATTTATTTATTTTTATTTAAGATATAAGTTCATAAGTGGTCACTAAACCCCCTTACCAAGGTAAGGGGGAAGCATCACCATGAACATCATTAAGTGAGGTCTTTATGTTAAATTTTTCCTTGTTTAAGATCCTACAAGCTTTAGATTTTGATATTAAAATGAGAAAGAGATATTCTTTCACCTATAATGTCATATATTATGGGTAGTTAGATCCTATTTTCACATTTTAGCTTTATGGTTAATTGTTTTAAACACAAACTTTTTGAACTGTAGTTCTTCCTTAGTTTTAGTTCAATTGAGTTGCTTAAAGTTTGTATTTTCTAAGCAAAATCAAGATCTACCATATAAATCTTCAACTTTTGTGCTTAATTCATATTTATCTTTGTAAGAGGGCATCAAGTGACTCTTGGGTACCCTCCTTTAAGGGGAAATTACTAAAAATCTCATTTAATATGTTCGTAAGTGGTGTGGAACCCTAACCTTGGTTCTTATACCATTGTTTAGCTTCTTTAACCAAAAAGTTGTTATTTTCCTTTCTAGATTTAATATTCAATTTCTTGCACCTTTATTCTCTTTTCATCTACTTTATTTGCTTTTTAATTTAGTTGCATTTTATTTTAAGTTGCCTCACAAACCAACAAAATTTACAAACTAGGTTAGTTTTGAATTAACTTAAGTTTAAGCTTAGTGTATTGTTTTTCTTCACTCCTTGAGGTTCGACCTCGTTAATATACTAATAGACTTGTATATTTGCGAGTAAATAAAATTTAACAACATGGATTATGGAGAGACATTTGCACTGGTTGCAAAGCTCAACATTGTGCGTGTCCTTTTGTCACTTGCAGTAAATCTAGATTGGTCGTTGCTACAGTTTGATGTTAAGAATGTCTTTCTTCATGGAAGAGGAAGTTCATATGGATCTTCCACCAGGAATGTACGTTGGAGTCTGAACCTTCTAATCGAGGTATGGTGTGTAGACTAAAAAATGCTTTGTATGGTTTGAAGCAGTCTTCTAGAGCTTGGTTTGGAAGATTTTTTAAGTCAATGAAGAAATTTTTCTACAAGAAAAGCAATTCAAATCATACTCTTTTCTTAAAGCATAAAGGAGGTAAGATTACTGCCTTAATTATTTATGTTGATGATATGGTAGTGACTAATGATGATTCTGATGAAATATCTAAACTGCAAAGCTATTTGGTATATGAGTTTAAGATGAAGGAGTTTAGTGATCTTAAGTATTTTCTTGGGATTGAGGTCGTCATATCAAAGCATGGTATATTTCTCTAGCTCTCAAAGAAAATATGTTCTTGATTAATTATTAGAAACAGGTGTGCTTGCATGCTTGTAAGCCTTGTGATACACCTATTGAGTAGAATCACAAATTAGCAAAGAATCTTGATTAGGTACCCACTAATACGGAGAGATATCAAAGACTTGTTGGAAAGTTGATTTATTTATCTCATACTCCTCCAAATATTGCTTATGTTGTGAATGTACGTCATAAGTCAGTTTATGCATTGTCCTATGAAAAGTCATATGGATGTTGTGGAGCGTGTGTTAAAGTATTTAAAGTCTGCTCTAAGTAAGAGATTATTATTTTCCTATAATTGACATCTAGATGTGGTATGGTACACTGATGTAGATTGGACTGGGTTTACTACTATTATAAGGTTAATCTCTAGATATTTTACTTTTGTGGGTGACAATCTAGTTATTGGCAAAATAAAAGGCAACAAGTTGTTGCTAGATCCAGACATAATTTAGAGGAATGGCTCAACGTGTATGTGAGTTATTGTGGTTAAAGAATTTATTAAGAGATTTGGGTTTTAAGCCTAGGAAAGTTATGAAATTACATTGTAATAACAAGTCTACTATTGAGATTGCTCATAATTCGGTTCAACATGACCGTACCAAGCATGTGAAAGTTGATCAACTTTTTATTAATTAAAGAAAAACTAGAAGCTAAAATAAATTGATTTTCCATTTGTGAAGTCTGAATATCAGTTGGCAGATATTCTTACAAAAGCAGTCTCATAATCAATCGAGTGTTCTCTCTCATCCTTTTATAGTTTGAACTTTTTTTGCATGAGAGATCAGTTATGTTGTTCCTCTCAATGGTCTTTTACTGCAAGACGTGTGAAGACAAATTACATACATTTGAGACACTTCTTAAAAGAGTAAGTCATTGACTTCTCCAACCTATGCATTTGGGAAGCAAATGGGACTTGTTTAGTTTGTTGTAGTTGTCTGGCCCGGACTTGACTGGGTGTTATATATGGTTGACAAATATATGTAGTTACTTGAGTTTTTTGAGAAATTACAAAGAGAGGAAAACTAATTTAAATCTCTAGCCAATATACTAGCATAGTAGCATGGTGAAGGAAAAGTACGCAGACAAAGGAATAATTTTCAAAAGGCCAGGCCTCATGCAAAAATAATGAAGCTCAAGGTCAAATTTTTTTTTTTCTCATAATGAATAATTAGTATAAAACTGTTACTTATAGTTTCTCATAATTAGTCCCTCGTATTAGCCGAATTCTAATGTTTTCATCTCAAGGCATTAATCGGCTTGCATAACCAAATCTTCGGGGACTCTTCATTTTTCTTTGCTTAGCAGAAGAACTCGATCTCCGTTTTTTTTCTTTTTTGTGTGGATATTTTTGATAAAGCTTATATGAAAGAAAGAAAGAAACTTCTCTACAATAGGAATAAAGTTGACTTGGTATTCTAATCCAACTCATATCTATGTTATAGGGACTTTTTTTTTTTTTTTTTATAGGGTTAAATACAAAAATGGTTCACAAACTTTACAGTGAATCTCAATTTAGTGCACTAACTATAAAAAAGTGTCAGTTTGGTACATGAACTTTTCAAGTTGTATCAAAGCAGTACAAACGTTAACCTCTATCGAAAAATTTAACGAAAAGTAATCATGTGCACAGCAAGTGACCACATTTTCAGAGGTATTTCAGTCCGGTCATCACATTTTCACATGACCAATTCCGTTTATTTTTTTTATGAAAGTTAGCGTTTGTACTATTTTGGTACAAATTGAAAAGTTTGTGGACCAAATTGACACTTTTTATAATTAGTGGACCAAATTGAGATTCACTGTAAAGTTCGTGGACTATTTTTGTATTTAACCTTTTTCTATATGATAAACAAGACATATTTACTTATGAATCACACGTGTTAGTTGCCAATGAATATTTGTCATGCATGCCCCTTGGTCGATCGGATTTCATTAGCTAGCTATATATACTACTACAATAATGTAATAGACATTGGTCAATAGACAATGGTTCTTGTTTTATCCGTTATCTTAATTTACTACACAAAAAACCGTTATATGAAGACATATTATCCTATGACATTTGGTTTGATGATTTTTTCTTAATTATGCAAAACTGTTGTATTGGGCGAGTTAAACAAAAATTAAAAATTTGCTGGTCTTTGTATTTGACAAACGCAAGCCCGCTTTAATGAAAAATTCCTCTCGCGCAAGTCTTTTTAAGTCAAAGCCCTGACTTCACTTCACTACTTTGAGTCTTTCAGACACACTCACAACACCCATCTCCATTTGAACTCCATCTCCATCCTCAGAACACTCAGATCTTAGCCCTAAGATCTTCAGATCGCCCATCTCCGTCCCTCTCACTAAGATAGTCCCTCGATCTTAGCCTCATTCCTCATCGCCCATATTTTTCCCTCTAACTCATTCCCTCATCTTCCTCGATCTTAAAAGAGCGTCGCCGACGTCGTCCTCGTCCCTCAATCTTCACAGCATCACCGACGTCTTCCATCTCCGCGTTCATCATCTTCACGCATCACTTAGGTAGTTTTGTGGATTTCTAGTACGTGGCTGATTTATATTTTGGGTGGCTAGGGCTAAGATTTTAAGGGTGGGTTTTTGGGTCTGGAAATAGGGTTATGGCTGGGATTATGTTGATGTGGCTTGGAGTAGTTTCGAGTTCAATTTTGTGGTGGATTTGGTTCCAGTGATTTTGTGGGTGGAATCTATTGTGGTTTTTATGCTTTGGAGGCTGGGTCTGAGATTTAAAGGGTTTTGAAGGTGGATTCCAACCAGCTTTGGGGTGGGTTTCAATTTTTTTTTTTGTGGATCTTTATTTTTCTTCAATTAATGAGTCCATTTGCCTATTATTCTGTTTTTCTCATTTGTTTTTGCTTTTACTTGGAATTTTAAGTTGGTTCTTGTTTGTTTTTTTTTTATCTAATTTGACTGGTGACTCTTTCATTCGACCCCATTTAAGGAATTTGTCTCCTTATCAGCCTATTTTGCCATTTGAGGTATTTTAATCCAAACTCAGCTCTTATTTCCCCTTTTAAATTCATTTAAAGTTTGTACGTGTTTGGTGGTTTAGTGGATATTTGTGGGATGAATAGTTAATAAGTTATGCTAGACTTGATAATGCTTGCGGAATTATATGACCTTGGTGTTTACTTATCTTATAGTGAAGTGGGATTTTACTAATTTTTAGTGAAATGGTTGAGCAACTCAGTACTAAACTTTTGTTTGTTTATGTCTATTCAGTTGGCTGTATAATGCGTTCTTCCATTCCATTCCCTTCACTTCTTTTTTGTCTTTTATTTTCTGTGTTTCTATAAAAATTGATATATCTTTGATTTTTTTTTTTTTTTCAGGAACCCAGAAAGCACTCTTAGAGTTGGTTGATCTCCTAATAGAGACAAATTTATATGATATGGCATTTACAATTCTTTAAAGGTTCAGAGATAAAGACGTATATACGTCTGTACTATAGTATTTTCACAACAATATTTATTTTCTTTGTGATGCATAAAATGTATTATGGAGTTCTTTTTTGTTCAGGGGATTGGAAAGAGTTTTTTCTTCTATATCACTGAAATGTTGTCCACGTATAGTTTATTCTTCATGGGTTGGGTAAGATAAGTCTTTTCCTTGTGATGCAATTGGCTTCAATACTCTAAAAATGTGCAGAATCATGATTTTGTAATAATTTACTTTTATTTTATATTTTACACGAATTAATAATCAGCAAAACTGAATCTAAATGATGTTTCAGGGATGATTCCAGAGCACATGGTCTTTTGTTGACATCATCAAAGGATGAAGTGGTTGTCTATGGTTCCCCTGATATATATATATATATATATGGGTTCAACAAATTAACAATCCAAGGGAATTAGTCAATGGGGAACTCTTGAGCTTTATCTTGTTCGTATCTTATGCATCTTTAGTTTATTTCATATATTTTTTTTTCTTAACCCTTGATCCACTTTCTATTATCAAATATTTCAACTCTTAACTTCTTTTATAATTTATTAAATAGTAGAATAAATGATAGTTAGAAAAATAATAATAAAAGAGAATAGTCTCCAAATTTGGGATGTAAATGGTTTATGACACAAGTGAAATCCATATGTAATTTTAGATAATGTAGACATCATTTCTATTAAGACTTAATATGTTTAACTCTTAAACCATCTGTCTATTTATCTTCATAATCATAGACATGTTAGGATCTTTTTTTTTCTTCCAATTTTTGGCTGAATCTGATTATCTTTATATGAGTTAAAGCTCTATATTTGATGACAGTATTATATATTTGCATTTGCATAATATTATAAAAGCATCAAACATGGAAAAAAACTTTAGTATTCCTTTTTTACTAATTTAATTGGGCAAGCTCAAAAGAATAGTGCTCCTCATTTAAATTCTCAAATTTGAATAAGACAAATATGCTATAGATCAAACTACTTAGAAGTTTTGCTCTTAATTTCTTGAGAGTTTCTATTGCATAAACATATATTTAGTTTGAAGACTTGCATAATGTTAACTCAGGCTTGATTTGTAATTTCTACTATCTTAGGTGAAAAAAACAATCATAATTATCTACCCCTTTGAGTTGTGAAAACCGAGCTATTATAAATCAGGCTTGATTTGTTTGCAAACTAAAACAAGTGGCTGGATTTCTCTTTCATTTTGGCTATTATAAATCATTGTGGCCTGCACAAGCTATGTAATGTTCAAGGGAAGCAACTAAAGTCAATAGCTCTGTTTTGAGAGTTTATAGTATGACTTGGAAGCGTTCTATATTTTGCACTATGCATTCTCATTGTTGGCTGCAATAGATCCCTCCTTGGATGCTATACAATGCTTTTCTGTTTATCTATATGTTCATTTTTTTTATATCAAATTGTGATGCAGGAGCATCTCCTAGGGTTTCAAGACTTATTATTATTTTTAGTAGCTTTTTAAGTTTTATTTCCTAGCTGGATTTAGAGTATAGTTTCCTTATTTCATTAGGTATTTAATGTAATTTTACTTTATGTTTTCCTAGTTAGCTAAGGTTTATTGTTTTCCTAGTCAATTGAGAAATATGTTTTCCTATATAAGCTTAAGGTTTAGGTTGTAATAGACAGTATTTGGCATAATATTATTCAGAGATTTCTGATGTGAGAATTTCTTTTGGGTTTCTAACCCTAAAACTCATCTATCTACGTTCCAACTTTGATTTTATAGCTTTATTCTCTCTTTTTTCTTCTGTTATTGCTGGATTTTCCTTCCTACCATAGTTTTTGCCCTAATATAGTAGCAAGACAGCAGCGTGTGCTCCTGTCCTGCATCAAATTGGATACCTCATGTTCTTTATATCAATTCAGTTTTTAATTGTTTTGGATAGTCAGAATAAGTTAGCTAAACACATTGTGTTTATTTAATCATTTTATCTTGATTTCTCTTTTTGATTTCTTGTAGCTGCTATATGCTAATGATTATGCAAGTAATTGTGTTCTCAACACAGTCACTCCATTTCAGGTAAGTTCCAATTATTACTAATAATATGTAGTCAACTATGAATGATTATTGCAATTATCATTTCATTCTTGCATGTAACAAATTAAAAATAACAACAATTGTAAACTATTTTGTTGATCATTCTGTATATATATTTCACAAAAGCATGAATATTTCTAGCCAGCAAGGTGTTTGATGCTGTATGTATATGTGTGGGTTGGTTTGTGTACGTTTCAGGTGCTTGAGAGCTTTAGAGCTGCTAGAGCATGCATGAATATTGCTACCTCAATAGTTTTTGCTTCTCCTGCAAATCAAAATAGTCATTTAGCTCTTCTAGCTAGTAGGTTTGCAGAAAGATTGATGGTTGTCCTCATGGGACTAGCACACTAGAGGGCATATTTAAAGGCATAAGCATATTCTACAATTACATTGGACAGGCTGACTGCTTTCAGCTGGAAGATGATTCTCATTTTGGCACAGATGGTTGGAATTGGCAGGTCTGTTTTAGTCTTACATTGATATTATTTTCCTTTTCAAATGAAAATAATGGTAAAGACATTGATATTATTCTCATTTTTCTTTGATTGCTAAGGTAATAAAGACATGTGGTTACTTTTATTTAAGTTCTTTTCTTGGACAAGCTTGTGGTTTTATTTTTCCATTCTATTTTCACAATCTTCAATTTAATACAAATAATTCCTTGTATCCTGTTGGAGAGCAAGCTTGGATAAGATCATAGGCTCCATTTCAAATCCAGGTAGGGGGAGTCAACCTACCAAATCCTTAAATCCCTTAGATAAAACACAAGTAACATGTGTCTGGAACTCTGGATTGCATTTCTGGTGTGGTTGCTGCTAAATTCTTGTTTCAATTTGCTCTTTGTATAAATGTATGGCTTCAGGTGTGTCTTGTGGAGTTATTAACTTACTTTGAAATACTTAGGTTTGTAAAGGTAGTAGTGCTTTTGAAATCTCTAAGTACCAAATTAAGAATATATTAATTAAGAAGCTTGGCTATGGTAGTGTTAATTTGGTAGGAACCTCAAGTAAACCAACTGCTCTAAAGAAAGGAAAAGAGAAAGAAAAATAAGAAATAAGCTATATTCTAAGTAAATTAAGAGTTCAGTACAAAACTAAAGGAAGATTCAGTTCCAATATAATCTTAAGATCAATAAGGCACATGAACTCGGTTACAAAGAATGAATTCCTGCTGTACTATATATTTAATTGATCAAACTAGCAGGTCTGCAACTAGTAATGATTTTAGTAACTTCGAATGCATGAGAATTTGTTTTCTTTTATATAGTATTATATGAGCTGCAATCTGCATTATTTGAAATGGATCTATTGATTTCTTGTTCTTTGATTCGGTTCTACACTTTACATTCTTAATGCTTTTTGCCGATTTTGCTCATTCTGGTTTTTGTGTATGGCAGATTGACAAATTAGGCCATATTATTTCTTTCTTCCTTTCTTTCGTTCTGTTTTAATTTTGTGTTCAATTTTATTCTAAAATATTGCTCTATTTATTTTGCCTTGTTTTAGTGGGAGAAGAGGAATAGGACAACACTTATACCCAAGAAGATATCAATGAAGTCTGGGCTGAATGACCAAACTCTTTGGGGGCAGTATATGTAGACTACATGTTGGATTTTTGCATGACAACATTTTTAACTTGATTTTGTAGGCCATGTGTTTAGCTAGATTAGCTTGAGGGATATTAATGATTGATAGGCTTGCTAAATTAGATAGATAGCTGGTTTTTGTGTATGACATGAAGGGTTTTTGTATATGGCATGGCTGGTTTTGTGTATGGCATTGGGTTAAGGTAGTAAGCTAGATATATACAATTACAACGTACCTTGAAATTCCTTATATAATTTGGTACTTTATAAATTTCAAAAGCTTTTATTATTGTGGATTACTTTAAACTTGAGCAAATGGTATTTTGTGAATGTATATTTATTAAGAATCTTAACATTGGGAAACAATTTGGAACAATGGTTCAATATCAAAAACCATTGTCTAATCCATAAGCAAACCACACAAACCTTAAAAAACCGTTGTGCCAAGTGCCTTCTTAATATGCTTGCAACAGTTTTCAACACAAACCAATGTATCAAACACGTATACACATCAAAATAAACTTGAAATTTGTAACTCACACAACGGTTATATGACTAAAACATGTTGTTTTTAATGATTGAGGACAACGGTTTCATTTTAGAACCGTAGTATGAAAGACCTATAGATATGACAACCACCCATTGATGAAACAACTACACAACGGTTATGAGTAATAAACCGTTGTCTTGATGGGCATTAGATGTCCTTTTTCTACCTAAAAGAGTTGTAAAATACATGCATTTCGTACTCTTAACCGTTGTGTAACATGTTTTCAAACATCTATTTTACATATAAATCGTTGTCTAGATAGGTACTCAACAACAGTTTCCTCTAAACCTTGAGTTTTTAAAGGTGTATATACAACGGTTCGATACTTAAAACAATTGTGTTACGATAAACAAAACAACGAACAAAAGCCGTTGTCTATTGGTACTCCAATAAACGTTAGTCGATTAAACGACGGTATTTGGGGACCCTAGACAACAGTTTTTACTCGTTGTCTAATACTTTAATGGGTTTTTTGTAGTAGTACTTATAGTCAGCCCTAATCAATCTTGCAATTTGCAGTTCAAATAGCTAGATCTCTCAGTATGCTATAAGTTGGAAAAGTCCCTGACTTTGGGCGGTGTATATATAGCATAAGTCAATGATAAATAATAGCCTAGCTAGCTCTAAACTTTTTTATTTTTGAGTGAGTACGTGATATTGAGAATTTGGGACCTCATCTGCTATGCATATAATGTCCTTAATTAGAGGTATAATTAAGTCCTCACATATATAGCCTCTAAACTTGAACAATATATTACTTTATAATATTAGTATGTCATGAGAATTAGAAAGATGGTGTGTCTTCATGCAATGGATATGATTATTGATAATTTTTTTATCTTTCTAAGTAACTTTCATAATAACTGATCACATTAATACTCCGCTTTCTATCTTAATTGATCGAAGTCGTCAAAAGTTTTATTATCAAATCCCAACTATTGATTACGGTATATATATATATGAATTACATGTAGTCTAATTGTTTGTTAGTGGATATTCTTGTTAGCTCAAATCGTGTCTTTTGATAATGTAGCAATAGCATTCACCAAATTGTTCGTACCTTAA
Organism: Dryas drummondii; assembly: GCA_003254865.1. Classification (NCBI taxonomy): domain Eukaryota; kingdom Viridiplantae; phylum Streptophyta; class Magnoliopsida; order Rosales; family Rosaceae; genus Dryas; species Dryas drummondii. Next base: position 471,911 of record QANW01000506.1, read on the forward strand.
TTAAAACCCAATGCTAATTAATTGGTGCTGCCAAACATTAAATTAGAATGAAACTCGATCAATCCAGTTATAACCCCTACTCCAATGGCCGCTTCCCATAAAGTAGGAATGAAAAAGTTCAAAATTGATCAAATATTCTTCTTCTTGCAGTACTAGAGCATATCTCCACTCTCGGATCGTGTATTGGGATCATGGGATGAAAAAGTGTAAACGAATAAATGCACTATATATTAATACTAATTCGGGATACAGTCCCGGCCGTCTAGGGAATTAAGAAAGAAAACCCAAAATTCTTTTTTATTTAATTAAGGCAGAAAGTACGAGAGTTTGAACCCTGCCCTATATCACAAAAATGGAAATTCTGTAACAAATACATATACGGATCGATCCCACATCAGAAGGAAAAAACAGGAAAAACCTAGAGGGAAATATACAAGGGAATCAAAATGAAGCTGCTAATTAAAGCATGATAATTAATTAAACTGCAAGAAGAATATATATGCAGGAGCGAGCTAGAGTTTGCAAAGTAGTATTGCAACTGCCCAACACACAAATAAGAAAAATTATATATATTAAGAAACTACACTCCGGATCTCTAGAGTAGTACTACTACTGATCATGATGCATTGATGCATGAAGTGAAGGAAATCCAGTACTTAAGTCTTCAATATCAAAACCATATTCCAAATCTGAGAAACCATCCAAGAAATTACCATTATTTATCTTCTGAATCTGATGGTGATGATGAGTACCAGAACCTGAATCTGATGACGGTGATGATCTCCGCATCATGTAGTGATCTTGTAACATTTCCTCCTTCAATAATATTCTCTTATGATCATCCCCATTTTGCAATTCCTCCATTGATGTTGGTGAAGTCCGTAAGATTGTTTTGTTGTCATCATGAGGTTTTCCAGTGAGATTCTGCACCAGTTCCCGGAAGTTGGCCACATCTGTCTTTATGATTTCTGGTGCAAATACATGGATTATGCGAATCTTTGGCTTCGTCGACGACGACGTCGTCGTCTTTGATATTACATGTGAACCTTTGTTCATACCCTTTCCCATGCCCACTTTAGAATTAGAATTAAAATTAGAAGCTGATGATGAACTTGGATTACAGGATGATGAGTACCCATGTGGCACCTTCATCATCATCTTTTCCATGGACTACTACTCAAGCACTCAACTCTCTCTATATGTATAAGAGCAGCAGATGATCAGATGTGAAGTGTTGAAATTGGATTACTGTGTTTGCACAAAGAAGCTACAAGGCATGGGGGTTTATATAGATAGAACTTGGAAGAAAATAGCACTATTAATTAATAGAACTGATCGAATGAAGTAGCTAGTAGTACGTACTATGGATTCCGAGAAATTGCTGCAGATTTTGAAGGCAATTAAAAGCAGTAAAGTGTCCTTTGGAATTAGCAAAGATTAGATGTACATGTTTGTATTCCTAGAGTCAATGTGCTATAACAACTTCATAATTGGGCCCTGACACTATATAATTTGTTAAGTAATTCCATTTGTCAAACTAATGATCAATTAATTTATTAAACCAATCCTTGGTTTACATCTATATAATTATTATCGATCATATATATATGCATATATATAGACAACTGGATATATATGAATTTTTTATTTTAAAATATATTTAAAATTAATTTCGTGTAGCTTGATCAATTCAATCCTATATACTAGGCTTGATTTGTTTTTCTGAATTAACTTAAATTTTCCTTTTTATGTGTGTTATACATTTGCTTAGATGCAATAGAGTTATATATTTCGCTTGCGTGTCCAAATTAAAAATAGTACATGGCTATATGTACTAATTTTAGACGTTCTACTTTAATTAATATTTAGAATATGCGGCAGATTGCAGAGGGTTTAAACTAGGTATATCTAAAGCTTCACTAATTATATGATACTAGGGGCCGGGGCTAATATTAATGTTAATGGCACATATGCACAATTAATGTGTACTCTGTACAATCTGTCGATCGAGTGTACCCAAGGAATAAAATTTTGGGTTTCGAAGAAATTTCGATGAAAATTTTAATGAAAATTTTGATGAAAATTTCGAAAATTTTTAAATTTCGACAAAAATTAGACGGAAATTTTGAATGAAACTTTACTATATGTTTATTCAACATATTATCTACTAAATTGATAAAAAAACATTGAAGAAACTAAATTATATAGTAGGTTTCATGTGATATAAGATAAATATAATGCACACTGTAGACAAATACTGTTAAATGAAATTAGTATATTTTATACTTTATAATATGTACACTAAACCCTATATATATATTTTATAATCTATATTCTATATTGTTTAGGATATGGTATATGATATAAGGGTTTAAGCCCTTTAGGGTATTTTAAATTATTTTTATTATAGAAATATATTATAATTTACTAGTTTAGGGTTTAAAAACAACTAAACGAAACTTCAAAAAGGTCAAACGAAACCCCAAACCATTTTTTTTCTTTACAATTGCCCAAAGGCCCCAAACCCCAAACCCCAATCAACCCTAAACCTTTTAATTTTTTTTTCTTTTTTAAAATTTNCCCTCATCTCCCCCTGCCGTCGCCTCTTTCTCCCTCGATCTCTCCCCTGCCGCTGCCCTGCCCTGCCGCCACCCCCTCTTTCTCCCTTGATCTCCCCCCTGCCGTCCCCTGTCACCGCTCCTTTTTTCTCCAAAAACCCAGCCTTCCAAAGCCCAAAACCAGATCTGACCGCCGAAATTTTGCGGGATTTCGACGAAATTATCCCGAAAATTTAACAAATATGGGTTTCGATTTCGACATCCCAAAAAATCGAAATTTTCGGCGAAATTTTTGAAATTTAACACCTTGAGTGTACCACAAATGCAATTTTGAATTTTGATCCTCCGATCGTACTATACAATTACATTCATGCACAGTAGCATGCAGTTAATACAAGTCTACAACTTAATTAAATCAGCAACACACCAAAGTTGTGACAGATATATTCCTGCGATGCCCTAGCTACCTAGCTAGCTAAGCTAAGATTAGATAAGATGACCCATTCCTGGTGCGTGGCATGTGTGAAGATATATACGTACTTGAAGATATATAGATAGCCAATCATGAGCTGCCTGATCAACTTCTGCGGTTTTTGTTTGTCCCCACCAGTGAGGTAACACAAGATACATTTTCAGTACCACAGGATTCCATCTATCTTCAGCCACACGGGATCTAGGTACAATATTCATATGCATTAATATGCATGTGTGTTCTGGGAGAGAGCTTTCTGTAAATTAATTAGGGTATATATATATATATGTATATACATGCATATGAGTGCACAGTCTAGTTAATATTGTTGAGAATATGTTCACAAGAATTTATGTAAATTGCGTTATAATCAACCTATATATCGTGGACAACTTCTAAATCTCAATGAAGATGTGGAAACTTTTTCATCAATATTTATTATCAATTAATTGTGAGTTGAATATTATTTTCCATATAATATCAAAGTGAATAATTAATCTATTAAGAATTAACAAAGTTCTCAAAAAAAAAAAATTGTATAAAAAACAACATAATATCAAGATCAACATACAACGCGCTCTAATATCATCTAATATAAATAATTCGAGTTAATTCCACTTACACCCCCTGAGGTTTATCGCCTTTTCACATACACCCCCTTGAGTTTCGAAAATTACACATACACCCCCTGAGGTTTCAAAACTATTACATATAACCCTCTACAAGAGAAAAAAATAAATAAACAAAAAAGAAATATTTGTATTGAGGTTGGCCCTTACACCTTAAGTAATCTTATTAGGCTATTTAACCCCTTAGCATGCCTTTTTGTATAATTTCTCATCATTTTTCGTCTCATTATAGGGGGTTATATGCAACAGTTTTTAAACGTCAGGAGTGTATATATGTGTAATTTTTGAAATCTAATGGGGCATATGTGAAAAGGCGATAAACTTCAGGGGGTGTAAGTGTAATTAACTCTAAATAATTCATATATATATTTAATTCAAGTGACGCTATGTGCAAAAAATTATTATTTAGTATTGTACGCAATCTTTGTGCTATTATCATTTATCAAGGTCGAATCAGTTGGAATTTCGAAGTGGCTCTCCCAATTTAGTAGGCTTGGCGGTCGCGCGTACGCATGTGGGTGACTATTTTAAGGTCAGAGGATCAAGTGTTGGTTGTGGGATGGTGAGGACTGTGGATGATGCTCTATATATGCAGATCGAGATGACCCAAACCAATTAATTAATGTTTGTTGTATATTTCACAATTTATCTTTTAATTAAGTACTTTCAATCAAGGTGTTAAATTTCGAAATTTTCGGCGAAATTTGGCCAAAAATTTTGATTTTTTGGGGTGTCGAAATCGAAACCCATATTTGATAACTTTTCATAATAATTTTGTCGAAATCCTCAAAATTTCAGCAAAATTTTCGGCGGGTGAGATTGAGGGAGAAAGAGAGGACTTGTTTTGGGTTTTGGAAGGCTGGGTTTTTGGAGATAAGGCTGGGTTTTGGGAGAAAAAGATGGTTTTTGGAGAAGGAGGGGGTAGCGGCAGGGGGGAGATCGAGGGAGAAAGAGATGGTTTTGGGAGAAAGAGGAGGGGGCGGCGGCAAGGGAGAGATCGAGGGAGAAAGAGGCCGGCAGGGGGGAGATTGAGGGGGAAAGATGGGGCGGCGGCAGGGGGCGACANACCTTTGGGTAATAGAAAGAAAAAATATAATTTGGGGTTTCGTTTGGTCGTTTTGGAGTTTTGTTTAGTTGTTTTTAAACCCTAAATCAGTAAACTCTAATATATTTCTATATAAAAAATAATTAAAAATATTCTAAAGGGTCTAAATCCTAATATCATATACCATATCCTAAATAATATAAAGTATAGATTATAAAATATATAGGATTTAATGTATAGATTATAGTATATAAATAATATACTAATTTCATTTATTCATTATACTAATTTTATTTAACAGTATTTATCTCCAGCGCGCATTATATTCATCTTATATCACATAAAACCTACTATATAATTTGGTTTTTTCAATGTTTTTTATTAATTTAGTAGATAATATGTTAAATAAACATATATGGTAAAGTTTCATTCAAATTTTTCGTATTTTGATAGCAATTTCCATAATTTTCGTCTAATTTTTGTCGAAATTTCCTTGAAACCCGAAATTTAATTCCTTGCTTTCAATATATATTATTATATATTATAGTTGCTTAAGCAACTTACTATAATATTATATATCAATATCTCTTTCTATGGCCAACCATATATGCTTTCTAAATCAATTCTATTGATTAATTAGCACCCTTTGAAATAAAAAAAGGTTTAATTAGAACTAAATTTTCTATATACATATCCACCCTCATCTACTAGTTGCTCTAATATATGTGTTTTAACTAGTTTCTTATATATAAAAGATTGATTTAATGATTGACTTTACATATACAATTGATTCCAAGTTTCATCAAGTTGCAATCTGGACTAGCACCCTTCAGTTTCTTAAATTTTAAAAGAGGAAATTACAGATTTGTTTCACTTACTTCATAGCTAGTTCAGTTTTGATCCATTATTTTTTTTTAAGTTTGGTTTTGATCTACTTATTATCTAATTTGTTCGATTTTGATCCTTTATGTCTATTTTGGATGAATGCCATTAATTTGAGGGGCATATATATAATTCCCTCATAAAAAATTTCTAAAAACAAAAACAAAACAAAAATTAAAACAAACCACCATCTTCGATCCCCAGCCCTTCACCCCCACCCAGCCACCACCTTATTGCCCTCCCAACCTTCTCTCTAGCTCTCTCTCTTCCCCTCCCTGACCTCTATCTCTCTTCCTCCTTCTCTTTGCCTCTCATCTCTCTGTTTGTACCTGATTTTTAAGAGATGCCACTTGCCATTTGATCCATTAAGATTCAAGCCAAAAGTGTGGGACTGAACAGTTATAGGCCCAATCCAATGGCCCATCATGCACAAGCCCAAGATGGCCTGAGCAAACGAAAAGACTACGGCGAATAAACCTTTCGGCTATACCAAGCCTAAAGGGTTAATAGAGCATAAGGCCAGTAATGCAATGCCACGTGGACTTATAAAGCTGTCAAAAGCTGGATTGCAGTTGTCAAAGGGATAAGTACCAAAATTCTAGGTTTGTTCAGAACCACACGCATGTCAACTATCCAAGGGAGGACTATCTAGGGTTTTGGTATTCTAACGCCAGTATAAATACCAAGTTTCAGAAACAATTGGTCTCTCTCCAACAACTCACACAAAAATCTAGATCTATTTTTGAAAATTCTCTGTCAAAATGACTTGATCATTCATTTTGTCTGCTCACTTGCTACGTTTGTGTTGAATGCATTGATCTCACTTCTTCATTGCAATCTCTTGTTCTATTTAATAGCCTTATTTATTATTCTCTTCCTGTATTTATTTTAGGAATTAATGTATTCCTTTCTAGAAATTGAGAATTAATTAATCAAAGAAGCATTTATTTTCTCAATCATTGAGTATTTATTATCAATTTTTATTTTTATTTTTTGCTTGAATCTTATAATCTTTATCCATGACCTAAGATTCCAATGAGCACTTTTGTTAGATATGAATCCTGAGATAGTAAATATTCCTGTAATTTTGATTTATTTATTTATTTACCTTATTAAATCACTCATCAAGAGCAGCATGAACTCATTTTGAATAGACAAGTTTAGCACTTTAGAACTTTTATCACTCAAAGTCCTGGAATGCCCAAGCATAAAAAGAACTAGCTAGGACAATAGTTTGATCCACTTCATTGTTACTTTATTTTGTACTTCATTTTTAAAGGGGGGGCTATTCACACCACCCAAAAATGCTGAGTTCACCACCCCATTGATTTTTTACCAATTTTTGCCCATTTTGCCCTTGCATAAAAAAAAAAACTCAGCCCCTCCAATTTGGCCGGCCCCCCCTCCCAGCCCTCCCCGCCGCCCGATCTCCCTTCTCTCTCTCTT
>QANW01000506.1:479001-542003 GCA_003254865.1 Dryas drummondii
GGGAGGGGTGGCCGGCCAAATTGGAGGGGCTGAGTTTTTTTTTTTATGCAGGGGCAAAATGGGCAAAAATGGGTAAAAAATCAATGGGGTGGTGAACTCAGCATTTTGGGGTGGTGTGAATACCCCCCCCCCCCATTTTTAAATTGTTCCAAGTACATTATTACTTGGTGGCACGCCTTTTACCCCAAACTAACTAAGTGATATGGACCCAATTGTAGCTCGATCCATGAGCAAAGCATTTTTGTCCATAACACTCTCTCTGCCTCTTCCTTTCTCTTTGCCCGCCACCAGCACCTAGCCCCACAACCCAACCGAACCCAACCCAGCCCAAGCTCAGCACCCAAACCCGTGAAAGAGAGAGAGGATGATGAGGTCGAGAAGAGAGAGAGAGAGAGAGATGAGGTCGGGGAGGGGATCGGAAGAGAGAGAGAGAGATAGGGGATGGGTTGAGAGGGGAAGAGGGTGGTGACTGGGTGGGGGTTGGCAGGAAGGGTTGGGGAAGATGGTGGTTTGTTTTAATATTTTAATTTTTTTTTATAAATTTTTTTTGAGAAAATTACATATTTGCCCCTCAAATTAATGGCATCTGTCCAAAATAGACGAAATGAACCAAAACCGAACAAATTAGATAATAAGTAGACCAAAACCAAATTTAAAAAAGATCATAGACCAAAACTGAACTAGTTATAAAGTAAGTGGACCAAATCTGTAATTTCCTCATTTTAAAATAAATATTTTTTTGGTGACAAAAATATGGTGTTTTGGATAACAAGCTAGAATTCTGTGCATGATTATAATATTTACTTGAGGCTTGACAGTTGCATTACCATTATCCAGAATTTTACATGTAAATGGATGATTGGTTGCTCCTGCTTGGGTACTAATTAGAAAGAGGGGTGGGGTTGCTAATAGCAGCAACTCCAACCGCCATTTATAGCCAATTTGATTAGAATAGCAACAAATTTTTTATGTTTTCTTTTTTTGTTTGGCCGGGAGCTAGAATTTTTTTAACCACCTACCGACTCTTGAAATCTATATTCCAACCACATTCTTTATTTTAGGGTTTTAAGATTCAATAGTAATATTACCATTGATGCATAATGAAAGAAATAAAAAATGTTGAAAAAATCTCGCTCCCATATATGGTGATTGTCATATAATTAACAGTCTTCTACCTGGCCAAAATGAAAAAAAAAAAAAAAAAATAGTCTTCTAAAATTTCTATTTTGCAGTTGTGCTTTAATTAGTTGAGTGACGTTGTTTTCCTTTCTGTCATTTCTATGTAATTAAGTGGGCAAGTCCTTATGTAATTGAGTAGCAGTAACAATCACAAAACTTTGGGGCTTTTGTTGTGAGAAAATCGGTGAATGGGACGGGTATGAAGTGAAATCAAAAGGTCTCAACATTATTGTGTCTCATCTAATTTTTTATACGCTAATTATTGATGACCCTCCACAAATCTAACATGGGATTACATATATGACTCCAATCTAACAAATTCGAAATAAAAAAAAAAAAAAAAAAATCTCTAACGCATAAAGATATCCCAAATCATATATGAATCTAATTATCTACGAATATGGATTTGATTATCTACAAATCTAAGGAGTATCTTTCAGTTTTTAATTTTAGTAATAACTTAAAAATCATAAAATTATATTAAAGAAAATCTTGAGACATGTGATAGTATGGTTTGAATTAAGACTCGTGTAAAAATAAAATGAGAATATATAGAATACATTTCAGATTTCCGATAGTTTCATATATAATTATTAGAGTACCTTATATATTATTCGAGTTACATATCTAATTTTTCTTATTTTAAAGGGAAGTAGGTGTCACTGTCTAACCCAATAGGCTAATATGGATTAAAATATTTGAGCGAGAAAGGGATGTTCTTTAATGAGGAAGGCTTTACCTTGTGCTTGTGGGGAGACTGTTGAATGCTTCTATAGCCATTTCATGTGGCAAACAGAACATATATTTCTGAAGGACCTTTGGAAGCAACTAAAATACACCTTGTTTTTTGTTTTTGTTTTGTTTGGAACTATACACCTTTAGATACTTTTACTTTTTTTTAAGTGCTAAACCAATAGCAGACTTACCGCTTACAGGAGGATTACGCGCACTTTTGAATTTCATTGCAAGTTTGCAACTGATTGTTTTTCTTAGCATCATATATATATTGCAAATAATTTTGTTACAAATTCGAAATCAAAACAAATTTATCGTTCCTATTGCAATCCATCCTTATTTTTTATGAAAAAAAAAAAAAAAAAAACACATGTTTGGTAGAAGAAATTGACATTCCATTTTAAATGGTTTTCTATTGGGGCTAGTCGTGGACCGCTATATTCTTTAAAGGGATTTTACTAACCATCTTTTAATTACTTGATAAGATCAACTACCTAATGATGTTGTTTGACATTCTTTTAAAATATGTCAAAAGTTTTTATATAATGACCAAAATTTGATGGCTGTTCCTAGCTAGGCCTTGATTTGCTGGCTGCTGGCTGCTGGCTGAGCTTTAATTTGGCTTTTTTTTTTGGTAATATCTTTAATTTGATTCAAATTTAAGCCCCCTTCTAGTTAATAGAAGAATATATATATATATATATATACAAAAATCCTCATATATATGTATCACATTGTTTAGCTTCCTTAGTTAACTTAAAAGATTCAAGTCTGCTCTTAGAATGAATTGAAACTGTTTAATTGGTCTCAGCCAGCTATATATATACTTAATTAGGAGAAGGAATCTATCAAGGGTGGAGCCAGAAATTTTGGAAAGGGGACCTTCAAGCGTAAAGACTTTTAAAAAACTTTACACAAATTAATAAAAACTATTTTTAAAAAAAATTGAGGTTATGTTGTAAATATCATTAATTATGTGGTTGTCCATTATCATGTTCAATATTTATCTCATGTATTATCTAGAGTAAATAGATAATTATGAGGAGTCCAATTCATTGTAAAATAGGAGACCTTAAGGGTTTATCTCAGGTCATCCAAGAGCCTATAAATAAAGGCCTTATGTGAATGAGAAATATACTCTGATTCCTCCCCAATTCTCTCTTATGTTCTCTCTTCATTTCTCTTTATTTTATAACACGTTATCAGCACGAAAGCTCTGATATATTTTTGTTCTTTATTTCTAGTAGCAATTTTATTTTCTCATACATATAGCCGATGACACTTAGGAGAGGCTTTATTATTATTATGAGGCAAGAGCCTGTATGCTCAAATTTACGATGCCCATACTCTGTTTATTTTCCGTAATTTATACTACTGCAATTATGGTTTACAATTCTGTACACATATGATCGAGTTCGATAATAATGTGAGGACCCAAGCCGGCCCACTTCTTTTCTCATGGCCAAAAGAAAAAGGAAGAAGCTACTTTTCAGCTAAGTTGATAATGGCAATCAAAAGTATTCAACCTGTTGTGGCTATTGGTTTATATTTTTTACCTTGCTATATCTATTATTTATATATATATGGACTTGCGTATATATGTTTTTGTTTACTTGTGATTCTAAGCTTCAAACTTAGTCTTTGGTCTACGTACGTCCCCCAATATTTCTTTAATCCATATATGAATGAGTTTTTCAATTCTGTTATTTGGTGTTGACAAACTGTTTGGTATCTATAACCTATTATTATTGTTTAGGTTGTTTTATTTATCTCTTTGATTGTATAATGCCAATTTTGGTTGAGATCCTTATTTAAGATATGGGATTCGATTTTATATTATATACTATTACAATTCATATAGAATTGTTGAACTTACAATATGCTTTGAATTGCTGCAAACTTCTTTGAGAACCATGGAAGATTTATATCATATATTGGTATGAGTATTCTATTATTCTATTGCTTATATATACAATTAATTGACATATGTCTATCTATAAGATGTTTATTGAATTAGAGCATTAATTTCGAAATCATATTGTTTACAACGAGAACATGTTTTCCTAATTATGAAAAATATGTGTTCTTTATTGCTCCTTATTCGATTATTGTATTGATTAAAGGTTATTCTATGTTATTATAAAATATAACATCATATGATAATTATATATGATTGTTGAGGTTAGAACTGAACGTTCCTAGATTCTCAAATTAAAATTGATTAAGGATCAGAAGATCCTAAATCCTCTAAAAATCAATTGAGGACCCGAAGATCCTCATAAAATTGAATGAGGGCCAAAGTTCCTCAATTCTTGTATTATTAAATTAGGGCAAAGTGCCTCAATTGTTATACAACTAAATAAGATAATTAAGGACCCGAAGTTCTTTATTTCTTATCATACAAGGATGACTCATACACAAGGACCTGAAGTTCCTTAACCTTAATTATTATAAGGGCCTGAAGTTCCTTATCATACGATCCAATCGAAACCTGAAGTTTCATGACTCAATCGAAACCTGAAGTTTCATGATGATTGGTCAATATTGGAACAATATGCAATGAAGTACACGTTCGATGATAGTGCAAATATGACATATTCGATCATTGAGGTCTTGATATTGTTGAGCACTCAATTTTGCTTTATATATGATATACACGACGATTATCACATATTATATTAGGACCTGAAGCTTCTTAATTTTGATTAATCATTTAATCATACGAAGATTTGAAGTTCTTCCATTTTTATGAGGACTCTAAATTCTTTGGTTCTTATCATGTGATCAAATCATAATCTTGAAGTGTTTTGTTTTTATTATATATAATAAAGACTCGAAGTTCTTCAATTTTTATCCAATCGTGTAATTAAATGAGAACCTGAAGTTTCTCAATCTCTATATACAAATCATGACCCGAAGTTTGTTGATTCATATTATTGGAACCAGAAGTTTCCATAGTCTATTTTAATGCAATGTTTTACAATTTTTGCTTTAATTTAATCGCTCTATTTATTTCCTTATTTTAATTCTTAACTATGCATTATTATTTTTATGGACCTGTTGTCCTAAACATCGAACCTGAAGCTTCGAGTATAGATTTCATTTTGAACTTGAAATTCTAATTAATGCAGCCTCAACCTTGAAGTTTTGAGCAAATCATTTTTGGCCTGAAGTTCAAAATATATGAATCTTGTTAAGAATCGGAAGTTCTAACATAGTACAAACAATAGGAAAATAAGGACTTGAAGTCTAAATATGAACCCGAAGTTCAAAGCTCGAACATTTTAGACTCGGAAGTTTTAAATTAAATTCATATCCATGTTTTGAATCTGGAATCTGAAGTTTCAGAAATATGCTAATGTGGATATGATGTTCATGTTATGACTTTTGAAGAGCAAATATTTAGAACCTGAAGTTCTAACCTACTCCAAATTTGAGGTTTTGGGAATACATGAGAACATATTATTTGTATTTAATTTGCCAATATTGATTGAACCAGAAGTTCAGATCTATAAATTTAGATGTTGTACATTGGTAATTAATGTTTTTCATTATGTACACTAGTTGGGTATATCACTTTCTTTATATAGAACCTGAAGTTCTAAATCTTTGATCTGTACTGTATTTATGTCTCCTGTCACGGAATAAAGAGATCAAACTTATAGAGAAATTGATATTCTAATGCATACAATGTGAAGTTCCTTATTCCTTGGTTTTACTTAAAACCTGAGAAATTTGAAGTTCATGAAATATAGGATTAGAACATGTAGTTCTACATTAAAAAGTCAAATAAGAACCTGAAGTTCTTTGACTTTTTGTTTCTTTATCAGAAGTGGATGAAAATTGGAGATGTGATAGAACTTAATGTTCTTATAATTGATTAAAAATTTGTAGTTCAATGTTCATTACTTAATCAAGTCAGAACCTGAAGTTCCTTGATTTTCATGCTCTATGTTATAGAATCAAATTGAACCAAAAGTTCTTTGATCTATCATTCCATGATTTAGAACTCAAATTTTTCATAACTCCATAATTTTTCTTATGAACCTGAAGTTCTTGATTAAGTATAGATTAAGCCGGAAGTCTTTATTCATATGATTCATTAGAGCTTATAGTTCTATACTTTTAAGAACCTGAAGTTCTACCTATATTTTGTATAGAAACTTGAAGTTTCATCACTTCAATTTAGAACATATATGGCATATATGTTCATAGTTGTTCATAATTAATTTATTAATTCACATTATAACCTGAAGTTAGATGTTGAAGAATTATTTGAAACCAGAAGTTTCATATACCTACATGTGCATTGCAAACCTAATTATGTTTCGTCTTTATATAACCTGAAGTTATATAAGCATTTGAGTTTGTATAACCACTCACTCTATTGATTTGTATATATGCACTTATGAAAATTTTCCCGCCGTTAGGGGGAGAAATGACCGTTTCTAAGAACGGCGTGAAATAGCATAATATGCATATACTAGTCTTTTTCATACCATTCAATATGAGAATGAGATATAAATGATAATGCAAATCTAGTGAATGCATTTATTTGGAAGCTAGATGCATATATATACAACGAAACTGCAAAGTCACATATGGAAGTTTTATATATGTCAACATGGATTGATGTCCCAACATGGTAGTCCATCAATTTGGCGGAAAATGGTTTATTGCACGCTTGAAGCGTGACAAATCTATAGGTTCCAAAGTTTAGCTCCCCAGAAGTGGAGAGTATATGAAATGGTCCACACAAGCCCAATTAATTAAATTTAAAGATCCACATTCTGTACACAAATCATCCTAGAAGAGATGACAGTCCCTGAAGAGACTATAAAAGCCCCTGAAGAGGCATGTGTACCAATTACAAAGATATATATTTATATCTAAAGCATGCAAATGAGAATTGTGAGATCGTTGATATATTGATGATTTGTTTTGTTTATAGTAGCTACTAAATATCATCATGGGCTATAATAATGTGGAACCACGTTTATTATAAATGTCGACAAAATTAAATGATTGGCCAAACTGGAAAGAGGCAATTCCAGTAGAATTGAACATCATTATAAACGTGGAATAATGAGAATCTATAGTTCAAACACCAAAGATGTTAACCCTGAAGGTTATAGAGTGTTTGAAATAAAGTGAATGAAATCACTATTTATAATGGCACAAGGTTTCTCTAAAGAAACATGGGATTGTGATTATATACTCTCCTGTTATAGATGCAACCGCATTTTAACAAATTTGGTAAATTTAATGTGTTCATTGCATATGGAGAAAAACCTTTAAAGATTATGAAATGCCTGAAGCATATCGCCAGAAGCGATTTCCTACAAGATATAAGACAAATTACTAAGTCAAATCCCAAATTGAAAGTGCCATAAAATATTATGTGCTTGAAGCAAATCCTTGAAGGATTGAAAGAGCCTGAAGCTCAAAATATGTACTCAACCTTAACACTATAAATATGGTCAAAATTGCCTTATTGAGTACTTTGATTACCGAATTCGGAAATTGTTGCAACATATTCAAACTTTTGAATAGAGTTATGAATTAATTGAGGCTCCTGAAGAGCTCATAAAATTATTGAATGCTTGATTATTGGATTTGATATAAATAACCTTGGGAAATGAAAATAGTGTCTCGAGCTGCAGATCGAGTACTGTACTAGTGAAATTCTTATGCCCAACGGTTATTCAATCTATTGGCACTAAGAATGATTACTTGCTTCCTAAGGAAGATGTAAGAAAGATCTTTGGTCCAGAAGCACCATATTTTAATGTGCCTTATTCAACGTAAACACAATGCAGTAGACCGAATATAGCATCGGTGATTGTGTCATATAATTTTTCCAATACTCAAAGTATTTTCGTAATAATTCTTCTCTTTTAGAGATAATTGTTTCTAACCACTTTATTTAGTGGAATTATATTTTGTTTGTATTGCTCCAATCTCAACAGGATTTCAACATATAATGACAAACATATATCCCCTGATAGTATGGAAGCCATGTTCATACAGGCATTGTCAAACTCCACTCTCTAGAAGATGAGATGTGAGATATCATTATTTGCTGGATTATTGAGCCAGTCAAATTAAAGCTTGTTGTTATCAGGGGGAGCATCCAACCATTTTGCGTGTTGTACTCTTTTCCCTTCGACTAGGTTTTTGTCCCATCGGGTTTTTCCTAGCAAGGTTTTAATGAGGCAAAGCGCATCCAACATTGTATCAGTGATATTGTAAAAGTTGCACTCTTTTTCCTTCGCTTTGGTTTTGTCCCATTGGGTTTTTCAAAGCAAGGTTTTAACGAGACAACATTCACTGATTGGAGAAATATATCAACATCAGGGGGAGCGTGCCATCAAACATTGTACTCTTTTTCCTTCGTCCAAGGTTTTTGTCCCATTGGGTTTTCCTGGCAAGGTTTTAATGAGGCAGTGTCGTGCGCCCATCATATCTATCAGAAACACATGAAGATTGTACTCTTTTCCTTAGTTAGTCTTTTTCCCATAGAGTTTTGGCTAGTAAGGTTTTTAATGAGGCAACTATCATATTCAATGGACATCCAAGGGGGAGTGTTGTAAATATCATTAATTATGTGGTTGTCCATTATCATGTTCAATATTTATCTCATGTATTATCTAGAGTAATTGTATAGATAATTATGAGGAGTCCAATTCATTGTAAAATAGGAGACCTTAAGGGTTTATCTCAGGTCATCCAAGAGCCTATAAATAGAGGCCTTATGTGAATGAGAAATATACTCTGATTCCTCCCCAATTCTCTCTTATGTTCTCTCTTCATTTCTCTTTATTTTATAACAGGTTATATATTTAGTGTAATATTAATTTCAAAGAGTTACGGACTAAATAATTGGGCTAACTAACTCTTTATTGGGTGAGTAACATATAAACTTTTGAGCTACAACTTAATATAGGTTATTTTTCATAGAAGCTACCTGAGCTACAGCCCATGGTAGCCTATACACAGCTCCGCCCCTGACACCTATCCTAAGAAATTAACATGCATGATTGCAAAATGCAATTGACTTAAGAAGTGTGAGGGAGCTGATTACTCATTTAATCCCACTCGCGGCATCGGATATTGTAGCGAGAATATATGTGTTGGGCAATGGTATTTAGATTGATTTATTTTCTCAATTTTTTTCTTAACATGCGTGATTATTAATTTCACATTAAATCTACTACACCATTGTTTTTTGTTTGTTTGTTTGGTTAAGCTTTAATTTGGAGCCAGGTGAAAAATTAGTGGGCATATCATATACCGCATAAGTTAAGAAAAGAAAGTGATTACAAGCAAGGAGTAAAATTTCGGTTTCGAGAAAATTTTCGATGGAAATTTCGACGGAAATTTTTGTGGAAATTTCGATTTTGACAAAATTAGATAAAAACGACGGAAATTGCTATCAAAATACGGAAATTTTGAATGAAACTTGACCATATGCTTATTTAACATATTATCTACTGTTTTGATAAAAAACATTGAAGAAATCAAATTATATAGTAGGTTTTATGTAATATAAGATGAATATAATGCGCGCTGGTAGTAAATACTGTTAAAAAAATAGGTCACTAATTAATAATTATATAAATAACATCTCACATTTGCTCAGTCTGACCTATATACCCTACTGTAAACTCTATTATTTTATTAATCTTCAGATCCAAATACTAACTTGATGTGTAGCCTGTGTTATGTCTTTTTTTGTTTTTTTACTAATATACCATGTTATGTTTTTTTCAAAATAAATAATAGTAATGGACTAAGTTGACTAACCGACTAAGTACTATTTAGTATTTAGTATTTACTAATCAAAGTTATCAAACTCGGACAAAAAAAAAAAGTACTAATCAATTTATATATATTAATCATTGGGGCTGTGACGCTATGTATATGGAAACTGTAAATCCAAACTTAAATGAATAAAAAACTATCATAATATTTTTGTTTATTAATCAACAATTGTCTCTATGAGATACTGAGATACTGATGTAATCACTAGACCAAATTTGACAAAGACAATTTGGGCCGCTCGAAGATGACGCAATCATCAAGCACAGACTCCTCACCCAAACGACCACCACCAGACGCGAGCCGCCATTGAAGAAGCTCCAGAAGAAGTTCACTTCCTTGTTGGTCGAGCTCGACAAGAACGAGGACAACTACGGCGACTGCGAGAAGCTCGCCAAGGCTTTCCTGCAGAAGCTCAACACGTTTGAGATCCCCCTCCTCAAGAGCAAAGCCGTGGTGGAGGCGAATGTCAGGGAGAAGCCCAACTTCGACGAGTTGAGGGAGGAGATCAACACGCAGATACTGCAGGCGCAGACGGATTCGTCAAATTTCGTCGAAATTTCGCTTAAATTTCGACGAAATTTCACAGAAAAGCACTTGCTGGGTCGAAATTTTCGGCCGAAATATTATCGCAAATTAAGGGTTATGTGATAAAATTTCGGGATCCTAAAAAAACGAAAAATTTCGGCGAAATTTTTGAAATTTCACTCCTTGATTACAAGTTTACAAGTATTGAATATTGAAAAATAAAATTTAATTTCAACTCAAGCTCAAGGCCCACTGTGTATAAGATAGGGTCAATCACATGCATAAGGCCCAAACCTTTTCCTTCACTTGTAATCAGCCCACAAGAACAATAATTTGTTGGTTGCTACTTGGTGTTTGACTGTAATTTCCATCTCTCTCGGTCCCCCAAAACTGTGATTTTGAGGCTCATAGAGGATTGGATAGATGCCAATAGACATGTGAATGGAAAGCCTTCTCATGAGTTGGTCCGGCAAAGTTGATCATGAGTACAAGGAATAACTTTGTTGCAGATGGCATTCCTCACTTAGACCATTCGCTTGATTTGGGTTATCATGGGCTTTTAAGGCCCCTCCGAATTGTATTTCTAAAGGATAACGTTGTTTTGCTAGACCCAGGATGATTGTTCGTTTCATATGTGTTTGGGCTTCCTCCAAATTCAACAAATAGAAAAATGGAAGTTTTTTCTTTTATTTTTTCTGGTTGCAATATGGAGCAATCCCACTTTCACATTTACCCATATAATTCCTCACATCCCAATCCAACAGTCAAGTATACAAAATGTATGAACTTGATTGGGTTCAGGCTTCGGCCCTTCAGGGGCATGAGAAAAAACAACTCTAGTAAGAGTAAACCACATACATTCTATGTTGAGTTGCGTGTGTGTTTAGAATTTTACATTAATGATTCGATCTCTTATAATTATAAAAAAAATTAAAAAAGGCTAAAAAGCCAAGATAAAAAAGACATGCTCAATTACTTACTTGAGCTCAAAAATTCAGCTGTAAGAAGCACAACAAAGCAAATTGCGATCAGAAGTACTGTTGATGTGGATACGTACATATGTTGAAACATTAAATCAAAGAACAAATGAATATCGCTCAAACTTTGACAAACATATTTAATCAAGTAAATGACGGCACTACTATATACTAACAATCTTGTACAAAAGATTAAAAGCAAATGGAGGCTAATTAAGAAGCATGTTCATGACCGCGGGGCATTGAATTTTGGTGGCAGGGAGAGTAGGGGAGGTCCTTTGACGAAGGAGATAGCTCACCGCCTGCAGGCAAGTCAGCAAGGACGGCGAGCATCCGACTAATACTAACAGAGCGAGCTGGTTTGAAGCTATGCGATTTGTTCATGTTTGTCTTGGAGAAGATGTTTGATGAGTTGGAAAGGATGAGATATACCAGACCCTGAACCAGCACAAATATACCTCCCTTCAACAGCACATCTGCTAAGCTGTTTTCCAACATCATGATGAATGGATGATGATCAATTGATCTGCTTCAAGTTTCAATCAGACAACCTTCAGTCTTGGATTGTATACAAAGGTGCGTAGGAAAGTAGTGAATGAATTGCATACAAAGGTAGCTGAAATATATATATAGAGATTAGAGAGGGAAGCCAAAAGCCATGCATTATTAATTGGGGGCACTGAATTTGGAACAATGAAGGAAGCCAACTTCTTTGACTTGCCGTCTCACTCTAGAACTTTGCTTGACGTGGTTATTATGTTGACCAAGCCAATCCATTATACTAACCAAAGAGAGGAGGCGGATCCTTGTTTGACGGACTTGGTCAATTTGTGCATTAGTTATCAAGAATACTGTGCATGTAGACCCCGCACTCATCGTTATCCTCAAGTGGAAGTGTCCAACATCATCATCACCTAATTTGTCAATAAAATAAATCTTGAATGAATTGCATGCATAGCGATTTTATGTGCATGTTGGTAAGCTGATTGGATGTTTGTTTGATAATAGTTAGAATAAAAAGACCGAAAAAGCACATGCATAAAATGCGTTATAAAATATAAAGAATGTTGCTTTACGCCTCTTCAAGAATTGCTTTAACGAACGATGACATGTGACATGACAACAAACAATAAAGGGTAGGCGGTGGAGATTGCTTGCGCATCAGGATCACGAGTTTTTGGGTCTTGGCTACTTGGCTGTGACTGTGATGGAGTTGCTTCAACAAATCAACAACTCTCTCTTCACAATGCCTCATTGCTTCCACGGCTCTCATTGTCAATGCCTCGGCAGTTGGCAATGGCAGCCTTCCTCACATGACAATGTCATCTAACGGTTTTTCTCTGGTTATCCACCTCAAATTAAATGGATTCTTACCCCTACTTTCTACAGAAAATGGTCAATCCAAATAACCATATTAAACTCTTCTACTCTAGCTAAAGAAAAACTGTCAGCCATTTTTTATTGAAAAGTATATGAGCCATGAGGACAAGCCCCTTTGTTCTAACACCACCACTAAAATTAAAGTTCTATACAGAAAAAAAAAAAAAAAAAAAAAAAAAAAAAAAAAAAAAAAAAGGAGCTAGGAGCATGATTAATTACAGTGCCAAATAATCTTCTAACTAAACCTTAATCATGGCAGAAGTGGCACCAAATCTGTTATTTGTATTCTAAAGCAAAGCCGCATTCCTGGGTGGATAAGCTGGTGGAGAATGTGAATTGCTACATTTCATTTCCAGAACCCACATCACCACAGGTACCAAACTCCACTGGTTGAAGAAATAATGATGGAAAGAAGCGAAATCATTCAGATCAGAGGTTGACTCAACAAGGAACAATCGAGTTAAAACAACCTTGATGCAACATGAACCAAAAAGGCAGACAAGCCTTCTATTTATTAAGTGAAATTGAAGACGGAAAAGGTATACACATGCTTTAACCCCCAGCTCTGAAAAGGAGACAAGGGGAAGGGGGATATTAATGCACAATTATCACACATAAGATCAGGTTACTGACTTGTTGATCTATGCCAAGCAAAAGGTAGATAAGAAAAAGTCGCACAATCATCAGCTGCAGATTTACACTTAGTTTTATGGTCACAGAACTCTCCACATGCCTGTAAAGACATTTACAATAAATTGCCTGCAATCAGATATTGAAATAGAAATATTAGTTAAATACCAAACTACAAACTGCAAGACTTGCTCTTACGTATTTGGCATTTAAAAAAGGATACAAGGTAAGAAATATGAGTTTAGAAGGTCACATGGGGCTGTGAACTCCACCCTGGCCATCAAAATTTAAGCATAGGCCATGGCAAAGCTAGACCAGATATTTTGCAACCTTGGTCCCAAAATTCCCCAGCCAGACGGTTTCATTGCCATCTTTCGGTCTCAATTAAAACTACCACAAAGCATAATACAAAAATTTCTGGTGTTTTCAGCTCTTGCCATCTTGTTTGAGGATACTCATTTATACCTAGTTACTTTCCTTTTATTTCTGGACATTTAGGCCAAGTTACTTTCTAAGGTATCATTTTAGAACCACTTGAGTTCACCTCATGCACTATCACTCTTATTTTCTACAAAACAAGAGCAAAACTAAAATCTTGTTATGTTTATGTACAATTGTATGCAGAGTTTCATTGGACTGTAGATGAACTTGTATTTTGTAGGAATGCCATCCACTTCCTAGCCAAGAAAAGAAAAATAATGAAACAAGATTTTGCTGCAACTTAAGGCTGAACTGGTGGGAACCTTCAAAGTGGTACATAATGCTATTTATTTTTTCTTGAATAATCATACTAATCCCAGTATGTATGTCCTATAGAAAAACACTAATCCAAGTATGACTACAATATAAATATACACAGACCATAATGTGGGTATGAAATCATTCATTGCAAAATGAATAGTTAAGTGTATGAGAAGAAAGTGGAAAAGACAAGCATACTAAGATGAAATAAGATTTAACTACCTAATAATTATGGTTTGAATTTGTTTCAAGCAAGAGAACATGGCGTTTAGGAAACCCTTAAAGCAAGACCTTTAGCAATGCCCAATGATATTAATTTTTTCCAAACAAGCCAAGAACATAGTAGATTACAAAAGTGCCAACTTTCCAAGCTGCCAAAGTCTCTAAGCATTGTACTAGGGGCCTAAACTCATATCCTGTCTCAGCAAGAACTCAGAGGTGTATGGACTGGGGGATGCTACAATCCCCATATGGCCAATAGGCACAAGACAGGCCTTGGTTGGAATATGTTCCTATTATACTTATCTGATGATAAAATTTTACTATCTATGTCTCTAAACTTCAACTTTGATGCTCAATTTTATAGTTCTATAAGAAGTCTATGTTTTCCTTATGATCAACTGTCATTTTGTTCTTTCACTCTGTACATATAAGTAGCTCATTGAAATGATTCAGTGTCTCATTTACTAGTATGCTCTCTCATGTTCAACATTACATATAAGTATGCTCAATCCTTAATATATGTCATGTTCTCATAGTTGAAAAAATAATAATAATAATAATAAAGGATCCACTAGTCTAGGATCATGGGTAAGTACATAAGGGTCTCATTTTCAGTCTTTATCCAAGGCCCTAAAAATCTCAAGACAGACCCTAGAAACGCATCCGGAAAGCACCTTGCCCCTTCTCAAATAAAAGAAAATAGAAAATAAACAGATTGGGCCATGACCATTTTCGTTTGCTTACATCAACATTTGAACCTTAAATTTACCCCTTACCCACCCAACCCAGTACCACTTGAGCTAATGCTCATAGGTCTGGAGCATGATCAAATGGGCATGAAAGTACAACCAAAGATTGGAGCATCTAGGCAACACCTAGAAGAGGAATAACCCCCAAGCCACCCCACAAACACTAACAATGTACACAAATGTGCACGCACAGAGTTAATAACCCTGATGCATAATCTCTAAAATGATCTAAAGTACAGACACACATGAAAATGTTCTCCACACCACAGCAAGATTGAAGCAGGCTACCTATACTCACATGTGGAAAGAGGATCATGAACTTCAATCAACTCACACATATTACTATTTACTGTTAGATTTGAACCTACAACTTGTAAGGTCCAACAACAAAATCAACTCTTTTCTTGTTTGACCCACAACTCTATATACTAGTAAATCTTAAATACTTAAAGGTCAAAGCTTTTTGTTTCTTTAAATCCCAGAATTTCAAAGATGTATGGCAAGTTTTTAGACTGAACTACTGGAAATTACTAAGAAACCATGAATAATGTTTTTCATTGATATGAGCCTCTTTGGGTGCGAACCAACTAGCAAGCGCTCACTAAATTTTCTTCCTTTGGAAATTATACCTAGTGGTTGGAATTACAAGGAGGATTAGGTTTGTTTAAAGAAGATAGCATGACTTAACTGTAGAACTAGTAGATTTGCTCATGTTTTCTATAAGAAGTGAATTGAAGACAATGCAATTGATACAACATATATGCAGAGAAGAAGAAAATGATACATTGCAAGGCGAATAGAAAGAAACCATTGAATCATGAGTGGGCATTGTGATTGTGGGCTTGGGTGGTGTCCTGGGGCATTGTTTGACCCATCAGGTTCTGTGTTCCAGTTGGAGCAATGTAGCTGAGACTGAGACCACCCCCATATCCCATTAACGAATCGTCGTCGTCTTGGTCCCCGAAGCGCAAGGCTATGTCTTCCAGTTGGAGAAATGCGTCGAGATGATGATGATGTTGCTGTTGTTGTTGAGAGGGGTGAGTGTCGGTGGGGAGCTGGAATCGGCAGAGGGGGCATGAGCTGTGGGAAGAAAGCCAAGGGAGAATGCAGTGGGGATGGTAGAGGTGGTTGCAAGGGAGCTGCTTGGCCTCGACGTCGTGTAGGAATGGGTCCTTGCAGACGGCGCAGAGCAGAAAAGGGTCAAGATCGAGCATGGAGGAGTTGATCTTGAGGGTGGGGATGGCGTCGACGGAGGCCTTGGAGGCAGGGAGGGAGGAAGGGGGGACGGCGGTGGTGGAGGGGATGAGGTCGTGGTTGTTGGTGGAGAGGTGGTGGATGAGGCGGCGGAGGAATGGGCTGTTGAGGAGGTAGTTGTCATCAGAGGAATCCATCAGCTCCAAGAGGTCGCTGAAGCACTGAGGACAGAGAGGAGTCGGGGACGACGAAGAAGAGGAAGGGTCGAGAGTCACGCTCATGTCGCACTCGTGGCACCAGAAAGTCTGATGAGCCATTGGAAAAATGGGAAATTCGATTCAATTCTTGCAATGGACGACTTGGAGAGTGGCAGCGAAGAGGCTGCCCAGGCCACCCCACTCACCAGACCTGTGGGACGTCGATGTCATTGAGGGCATTCTTGTAATTATGGCTATTATTGGTAAATGGTGTGGTCCTCCCACTTTCCCACTGTCGCTTCAGCCTCTCCCCCAGTAGTTGTGTAACCTAACCCAATGCCCAATACCAATACCAATACCAATATCCATGTTGAATGTTGATGTTAATGTTTATCTCATCACCTGTCTCATCAGATCTACCCTTTTTCTTCTCTCAATTTCTTAATTCTTAAGCCATACATACTTTTCTGCAGTTCATTAAAAGCAAAATTATACTTATTGCCGGTGGAGTACTTATCAGGGCTTCCACAGTTTTATGAAGTGATTTTTTATTCTGATTTCTATCTAAAAAGTTACATCAATCTTGTCTAAATAGTGCTGAGACTAATTTTTATATTTGTTGTATATGTAGTGGTGTTGAGAGTAGGGATAGCAATGGGGCAGGTTCGGGGCGGATTTGTCAATATCATACTTATCCCGCTAGATAATTAGGTCGTCATCGGGGGTATTCGAGGTCTCTATTATTTTTTTTTTAATAATTTTTTTATTAATAATATACTAAATTAACATAAATATATAATATAATAGATAAAATATATTAAAATTCATCATATTATATTACAATAATACTAAATCATAAAAAGAATACTATTAAATTTTAAAGACATGCAACATAAATTAAGATAATAAATTAAAATATAACTATATAATATAATATTTTTATTAAACGGGTATACAGGGCGGGACAGGGACGATGATGATATTACCATACCCGCTTAATCGAGACGGGTTCCCACGAGGATTTTTGGGAGCGGGGAATTTTGTCATCCCTAGTTGAGAGTAATATTATTGTACCAAATTAGATTAAGCCTAATCTTGATTAATTGATCATTAATTTTTAATTTATAATATAATTATTTATGAAAATTATATCAATGTCATTATTTTAATAAAATCTTTAAAAAAGTCCAATTTGACATATATTTATATAATAAAACAGAACGATTTTTGAATTATCTTTGGGTCTGAATGGCTGATATCGTTTCGGCTTAAATTCAATAGTCGGTTATCTATTTCCTAAATTTACTTTCCCTCCCATGAGAATTTGTTTGTCGCCTCTCTCTCCTTAATTAATTGCCGCAACTCTCTCCTTAATTAATTTTTTCAAATGTACTTTCCATTATCTATTAAACTGATTACACTTGTTAAAATATCGGTGTTTGCACAATAGAAAAAGCTAATTCGCACTCGCTGGAGCAAGTGTGGATAGACTAGTGTACAAATAAATTATCCTAATCTAATGCACCATTTAAGAAAGATTAATGCACCAAAATTTCACACACAACACACAAATTTATTTCATTTCAAAGGTTAATGAAGTAAATGAGGTATTTATAGAAAAAAAAAATATATATATATGTGAAAATAGCCGTTGGATTCAATATCATAATTTTTAGAATTTTTTTCTCAAATTTTTTTTGGATTTTTTCAAATTTTTTGGGTAGTTTAATTAATTTAAACAAATAATTAAAGAAATGATGAAATTGGCCAAACACATGGGCCCCGTGTCAACAACAACTATCTGACACCATTTGTCTCTCCTCTCTTTTCACGTGGGTCGGCTCCCAATAGATAGGAGAATTGGTGATATTCATATATAGACATAACTAATTAGTATCATGCCAAATAAGAATCACTCTCTCCAGCCCATTGTGAGTAGTGATTTCTATTTTTTAATCCAAAAAATTGGAATCATAATCAAAATCAAGGTCTCACTGTGGATGGCCTGACCAATTCATCATCAAATAATGTATTATTAATTGCCAAATTTTTTATAAAAGGACTTAAACTTTGTCCTCTGTGTCAATTCAAGATATGAATTATCGATTGTACTAATCTGTTCACTCAACTTTATTTTTTATGCCAATATGTCACTTTCGTCAACTCAATTGCACACTCTGTCTAAAAGTGATCATGTGACGACGCAAGATCACTTTTTTATGGGTAAATTATTCATTCCACTTGTAATATAAGTCCATATAGAGAAATCAAATCAAACCACTTTACACATATAGTTGTTTTTTGGAAGGACAATGTAATTGAACTAATGAAATGGGCAAATTGGCTTCAAAAATTAAAGTTAATGGGGGTACTATAACACCCTGAATTTTTCCTATCCTATTGTATGTTAACAAATGTTTTTAAATTTTTTTTATACTTAGAAACTTAAGGTTTTTTAAAGGAAATGAAGTTTGTTTTATCTTTTGTGTAACTAACTTGTACCATTAAAGGTTTATAGTTGAGCACTAGTACCCTTGAGTGTAAATTTTGTGATTATCAGGTTTGAATTAATTTTTTAAAATTAAATTCATTGGAGTAGAATTTTTCCTAATTTTTTTTGGAGAAAAATTTATTTATTTAAGGCTACAGGAAATTAGGATTAATTACTACTAAGTAGTCAAATTTCGGATTTCGAAAAAATTTTAATGAATTTTAAATTTCAATAAAAATTAGACATAAATGACGAAAATTGTTATTAAAATACGAAAATTTTGAATGAAACTTTACTATATGTTTATTTAACATATTATCTACTACATTAATAAAAAACATTGAAGAAACCAAATTATATAGTAGGTTTCATGTGATATAAGATTAATATAATGCGCTACACGCAAATGCTTTAAAAAAATAGTTCACTAATTAATAATTACATAAATTTAATTAAACAAACACTTCAGAGCTTGTGTAATTTATTTTTCAGTTTTCATAAACAAAAAGAACTTTTTAGAGCTTTGGATTGTTATTGTTTGTGCTTGTTTGAAGTTGTTTCATTATTACTATCCTTGGAAATTTCGAGGACAAAATTCTTTTAAGGGAGGTAAATTTAGGGGTGGGCACAGGACAAGGGGGACGAGACTGACCTCATCCTGTTCCTATCTCATGCTTTAGGTTCAGGATCGGTACGGGACAGGGTGAGCGTTTTGGACCTATGGTATCGTCTCGTCCCGGACCAAAACAGTTCGGCACCAACCTGATCCCAGACCAAATCACAATTAAGGGCCTCGATTGTTGCAGCTGGTGGTCGACCGGCCAGGGAGAGGGACGAGAAGTGATGGCCGGCGGGAGGGAGTCACTCCGGTGGCCTTGGGTCGCTGAGAAAGTGGCCGGGCGAGGTGACTAGGTGGCTGGGTATCGGGGAGAAAGAGAAAGTGAAAACGACAAGGTGGCTGGGTGTCAGGGAGATAGAAGAAGGAAGAGAGAAGGAGGAATGGCTAGCGGGAGGGTGTCACTCTGGTGGCCTTGGGTCGCTGAGAAAGTGGCCAGGCGAGGTGATTGGGTGGCTGGGTATCGGGGAGAGAGAAAGAAAGTGAAAACAACAAGGTGGTTGGGTGAGAAAGAAAGTGAACTGAGAAGGTGGCTGGGTGTCGAGGATAGAGCAGGAGGAAGAGAAAAGGAAAAAAGAAAAGAAAAAAAAAGAGTGGGTTGTCACGGGAAGGGGGAAGAAAGAAGGAAAGAAATAAAAAAAAAATGAAAGGAAGTGTAGAAAGTAGGGGGTTGTCAGATTGTCACAGGAATAGAGAAGAAAGTAAATAAAAAAAAAGTGATTTTGAATAGGGAGAAAATAAAATTTTAAATTAAAAATAATAAATTAAATATATTACGGGACGGGATGGGACGAGACGGTTTTCAAACATCAAAACAGTTCTCATCCCATTTAAGAACGGGATCGGGACAGAATAAAGGGAAAATTTTTTGGGACGGGACTGACCGGGACGGAATGAGATGGTTTTGGGTATTTTCAGTCTTAATGCCCACCCCTAGGTAAATTGTGAGATATCATATTTTTCTTATGAAAAGTATTTTAAATATTTTGAAAATTTGTTTGGGAAATAAAATATTTTAGATTAATTTTATAATTTTTGTTTTAAATTAGTTTGACTCGTTCTTTGACTTTTTGAACTATTGGATTTTTTACTTGAATTTGTGGCTTGTTCGAAATGTCTCGAACACATGAACACGTGAGCGCAAAATGTACATCGATAAGAGCTACGGTTTGAGATATATGAGCATTTGAAGCAAGGAGCATTTTTGTAAATTTGCTTCTTCTTTTTTTGTAAGGGGGGGCTATTCAGACCACCCCATTTTGCTGAGTTGACTACACCCCTAATTTTTTGCCCATTTTTGCCCTTGCATGCCCATTCTCCAGATTTTGGCCGGCCACCCCTCCCCGCCGCCGGCGCGACCCCACCCCTCCCCACCGCATCTCCCCTCCTCTCCTCCTCCTCCACCCAGCCACCACTCCCCTACCCATCCCATCTCCTCCCCAGCCCGCCCCCACCCAGCCAGCCCCCCNAGAGTCCATCCCTTGCTTCACTCTCTCTCTCTCTCTCTCTCCAAGCCAGCTCACCGGTGCCGACCACCAGCCTACCCTCATCTCTTTATCCCTCCTCTCTTTCTCCCTCATCTCGCCCTCTGCCGCCGAAAACCCAGCCCTCCTCTGTTCCTCCCTCCACGGCCTCAGCTCCCCCCAAAACCTTTCCCTCTCTTTCTCCCTCGTCTCCCAAAACCCAGAAATCCCACCCAATAAAAAATTTCGCCGAAATTTCGAGAATTTCTTCGAAAATATGAAAAATTTGGTGAAATTATCGAAATCTTGTTGGTTTAGTGTTAAAATTTGCATAGCAAAAAGACGAAAACTTCGGCGACGGTGGAAACTTGAAGTGTGTCATGATTGATTAAGATTTGTTAGGAAGTTGGGAGGAATAATATTGGATTTATTTATAATAGATAACATTGATATTTGATACAGAACAGTGTTTAGGGGATGGAAGACATGGAACGGTAAAGAGGTAGCAGTGAGAATCCTAGTGTGATTGCTGGGCCTTGGAAGCCTCGAGATCGGCAGCCTTCTTGAGAAAGTTGTCGTCGCCGTCCTCGAGAGCCATCTGAATGGGGGCGGAGCCGAGGCCATCGGCGATGGCGAGCATGATCTTCTTCATCTCCTCCCGGAACTCGTCCAGATCCACCGTCCCACTCCCATCGCAGTCGAACTTGTCGAATATGGAGTCGTAGAGCTGCGTCAGCTGCTCCGCCGGGGTCGCCATGTCCATCCCGAAGTGGGCCTCGATCAGCCTCATCGACTCGAACGCCTTGCGCAGCTCCGACCGCGACAAAACGCCGTCGTTGTTCAGGTCGAGAGCCGCGAACCCCTCGTCCACGCTCTTCTTAAACTGCGCTTCGTCGCTCACAAAGTCCCTCACCGTGCTTCCGTCGATGATCACCACTCCCATCGATCCAGATAATTTAATTTATTTTATTTTCTATGAAAATGATAATATCTGTTTGTGACTTTGTGGTCAGTGACTCGCGAAGTTTGTTGTTTGTTGGCTAGTGATAACTCGTTTATTTATGTTGGGGAGGAACAAGAAAAGATGATGGAATTGGTGATTTGGTGGGCACTGACTACTGGCCACTGGTGAGCTGCTGAACATTTATTTTCCTTTTATTATGGGAATTAATTAATATACGGGATTGCGCATCAAATTGTGTCGGTTAGAATGGAATAAGATTCTGAAGCTTAGCTTTAGATGAAGCGGTGGTCGGTAGAAAAATTATTTTGTATAATTAATTAATTTATTATAATATAAATAAATATTATTAATATTATATTTTATTAATATAAATACATCATTTAATAATATACTTACATATTAAATTAATTATATCACATAATGCTATTGGTTATATCAAATAATGATATCATATATCTTTTGGTGTTGGTGGGCAAGTGTAATATAGGTCTGATAACTCCAGTGCAACACGTTGGCCTTGGGATGCCTCTCACCATCTTTTGAATGGCTGCACTTGCACAACTTTATCCTTGCCTATCATCTACAGAAAGATATCCTTTTGCTTGGGCCTTAGCCCAATTGAACAAGACCAAAAAAGGAAGAGGCCCACGAGGCATCAAATATTTCATCTATGTTGGACCTACAAACAACCCACAACTATGTTGGACTTGACCCATGAAGACCGCGGACCACAGCACAGGTCCACAACTCTGAACAAGTTCAACTACAAACTTGGATCGTTTTGCGATCATGGATTGATCATTTCCTTGGTTGTGCTAGCATGTGAATTAAGTGGATTCTTATAATTTTGTGAGTAATGCATGAGTAACGTGTTTGATTTAGAGTAAAAATGTCTGTAGATAGAGGATCCGGATCCATGAATCCATATACAATAATATGATTAATAAGCACACTCGGGCCATACAAGTACGACTCCAAATTCACTCCAAGTTGAAGGTCAAGTGCATTCTATTAATGAGCTAGCTAGCTAATATACGCATGTGTCAAATTCTAGATATCAAAGCATGATTTCTTGAGCAATAAAACTTTAAAATTCAGAACCTAAAACTCTAATTAATTAGCCAAATTGAAAACTAGCCGCTACTAGAACTTGAATTACATTACAACATGATACACCCAAACGATTCGATCACATTATATCATCATCAACAGCACTAAATACTCCAAAAAAAACCCAAAATTTGTCCATTGACATGATATCAGAGTCAGACACCCCTTCTTCCAGAGTCAGACTTGGTCAAAGACCTCAGCCTCACTAAGAACTTCACCTTCCTCTGATCCCCACCTTCCTTCTTGATCTTCCTCCCCGGCGAGGTCACCCAATTCTCCGGCGACGACCCACACACCAGCACACTCTCCGGCGACCTCACCACCGTATCCATCTCGCAGTCCGTCAATTCCCGTCCCCCACCCAAAATTCTAGCCTGCATTGCCGACACCACCTCCTTCATTGCCACGTCGGCATTCCCGCGGTTCCTTAGCAGAATCTCCCCTACCTGAGCCGGCGTGAGGGCCCCACCCGACCTCACGCAACTGTCCACGGCCTCGAACAGCGGGTGGGAGTCCAGTCGCAGGTAGTTCTTCACCAGCGCCCGAAATGCCTGGGCTCCACAGGTGCCGAGGCTGACGTGGACGTCCATGCGACCGCAGCGGAGCAGGGCCGGGTCCACATTGTCCCTGTGGTTGGTGGTGAAAACTATGATCCGCTCTTCCCCGCAACAGGACCACAACCCATCCGTGAAGTTGAGGAGCCCCGAGAGTGTGACCCGCCCGTTCTGCTCCTCCTGATGATCCGCTACTCCGCTCTCGGCGGCCTTCATCCATCTCTTTCTCGCAGTACTACTCTTGGAGTACTTGGAGAGCGCCGCCCTGTCGGCCGTCAGATCAAGCGAGCAGTCTATGTCTTCTATGACTACGATGGAGCGGTTGGTCGTTTGAATGAGTAGAGCTCGTAGTTCGGAATTGTCGGAGACTTTTGTGAGCTCGAGATCGTAGACGTCGTAGCAGAGGTAGTTGGCCATGGCAGCGATCAAGCTCGACTTGCCAGACCCGGGCGGGCCGTAGAGGAAGTATCCCCTTTTCCACGCGCGTCCCACTCTGTGGTAAAACTGTTTGCCGTTGGAAAACGCGGTGAGATCTTCCGTTAACTGGTTCTTGAGTTGGGGCTCGAGTGCCAGCGTGTCGAAGGTGGAGGGGTGGCGGAAGGGAACGGAGACCCAGCCAGAGTCGTAGGAGCCGTGGCCGTTGTTGGTGAAGAGCCTCCGCTCGCGGGAGACACGCTCGAAATTCTCGGCACGTGCGGTGACGTGGTCCAAGTAGGGGCCGAGGAGGGTGTGGCGGTGGCGCTTGGGGAGCTTGAGGACGAAGCTGCGCTTCTCGTCGAGGGAGTCTTGGACGGTGTCGACGTGGTGAGTCCAGACGAGGGTGTGGCCTTTGAAGGAGTCGTAGACAGAGTGGTTGGGGGCGACGGTGAAGGAAATGCGGTTGGAGGAGTTGGAGCGGGAGAGGGTGAGGCGAGGACAGGTGGAGGTGGTGGAGGAGGAAGGGTTGTTAACGGAGTTGAGGTAGAGGTTGACGTGGCGGTAGAGGTCGTTGAGGTGGACCCCGCAGTAGCCATTGAACTCGGGGATGTCGAGGTAGGAGTAGGGGCTGAGCATGTCTTGGAGAGACTCGTAGAGGGAGTGGAGGAGGGACAACAGCTGAGAGGGCAGCACGTTTTGGAGGACTGTCAGGAGTCCCAGCAACGACCACAACTGTGACAACATCTCCATCTAGTTACGCTTTTGTCTTGCTTGCTCCTCAGTTGCTAGCTATATGTAGATATGGCTCACTTTCAATCATCAATTGTCTTTCTCTGTCTACGACTTTGAACACTTGCTAGCTCTCAACTCAGTATTTATTCATGCATGCATATTGTATATAAATGTACAATGAGTCAATGAGAGAAGGAAGAAGAAGACAAATTAAGCAGAGGCCAGGGCACAGTATTTAATTAAGGTTGGTGATGTTTTGGGAATATAATTGGGATTTTTTAAATCTGAAATTGGCCTGTAATAAAGACACTGTTTGAGAGCTGAAAAAGCAGCAGCAAAGCAAAAGTGTAAAGATATATGAAGCCCACTCCGTGCTCTTCTAGCTTTTGCTTTTTCTCTCTACATATCCATTATTCCCTACACCAACCTGTTGCATCCAAATTATATATTCTAGTTAAGACAAGAGGAGCAGCATCCCATGCAATTAAGCACACACACGAGACATGAGACATGAACGACTTTTGCTTTTGCATGTCTCCTTCTTTTACCAACTAATCCTTATCTTTTCTCGTAATTTGTTATTTGGGTTATTCTTTCACAGTTATAGCCTCTGAGCTAGAATGTTCTCATGCATTCTTACCAATAATTACCAAATAATTATATAGTAAATTAGATATATATGCACACATTATTATATATATACTCACGAATTATTTAACAAATTTGTTTGACAATGCCAAATACATTATTGTTTTCATAAATTTCTCCATATTATCAATTCCAACACTCATTTGTCTGGCCCCACGAGACTTAAACTTCCCATGCATATATAGTTCGCTTTCTTCAAGACATGCATATTATAAGAAAGAGTGAGAAAATTTTAAAAAACAAAAGCAAAAACGAAAACCCATATAACTTACAGAGCTGAATATATACTCCAAGCTGTTACGTACTGAAAAGAAAAAGAAAAAGGAGTAACTGAAGTTTACCATTATAAGATTCAACAAATCATCAACCGCAAAGACATATCTTTCTGGGCGGCAAAATAAATATTCAAAGTTCAATGAAAATTAGATAGGCCTTTCACCTTTCGTATAAATGTTCACATATAATGATTTACTTGAAAGGAAGTTGAAAGTGGAGGAAAACTCCGAACAGGTATGTATCTAGTTTGGAAAAGTAGTGAAAAGAAATGAGGTTTTCAGAATTCTCTTTGTAGGACGTATGGATATGGATATGTATACGTAGATATATATATATACATATGTACATATACATATACATATACACATGCTTCTTCTATTGAGGTATACCTCAACTTATTTATGTTGAGGTATGACCTTGTTGGGGTCCACACGAGTCGATTCGAACCGTTCGCAAGGATCATCTTCATTGATAGATCATCTTTACAAAAAATTAGTCAAATCGGAAATCATTTGCTTATATAACTTTGATAAAACAAATGGACGGTTTTATCGAAAATATTTGAGTCGGCCATTTATTTGATCAAAGTTAAATAAACAAATGATTTCCGATTTGGCTAATTTTTTGCAAGGATGATTTATCAATGGAGATGTAAAAAATGAACGGTTCGGATCGACACAAAACGACTCTTGTGGGCCCTAACAAGGTATATCTCAACATAAATAAGTTGATGTATACTTCAATACAAGGACCCTGTATATATATGTATACATATATATATATATATACGTATACAAATTCTCTTTTCATATATACACATGTATATGGATATATATACATATACATATATTATATATATATACAACATATACAAATTCTCTTTGTACAACGTCTGTTCTTTAACTAAAGAACGGACATGGGTGATTATATGACATTTTGTTATTTTTAGGCCATTTTTTACAAAGTTCAACATGCGAGGGTAGAAGGTTCTATATTTTATGGTATAAATTATTGTTCGAGGTTTTATTTTAGGTTTTAAAACCTAAATTCTAACCGAAGAATGAAAACTCAAAATCATGTGAGTTAAAACAAATATATATAGGGTCCTTCTGTTGAGGTTATCTCATTTTAAACAAAATAAAGTATGATTTGTGGGACTCACTCTATATTGTAATTTGATGACCAAAGCCGTCTATTTTCTAAGTCTCTATTAAAGAATTATATATATATAATTTTTCTCTAAGCCGGATAAGTACGTACTTCCGCTTTTTTTGTTGTTGCTTCATATGCCCGTTTTTTAGGGTATAAGGTACGAGTTCACCTAGCTCGTATCCTCCTAAGGTGTAAAATGTGATTTGTGGAAGCTGTATGTTAGATTTTAAAGCCCAAAATCTCAGAGTGAAAACCTAACATAAAGTCGACAATCCAGTGCTGAGCGCTTAAAGAAGAAGCAAAATTGCACCGTCGAGCGTTCGACGCCTGGTATCCATGAAAAGAGAATTTGCGGACGTCCACGAATGACTGCATATATATATATTATGGTTTTTTGTTTTCACTTTAATTTGATTTTATTCTCGGTAGGGGCTTAATATTTTCAATTGAGAATTGTTCCTTGGTTTTCACTCTCATGATTTTGAGCTCATGTTCCTTAAATGATGATTCTAGACTTTAAAATATAGAACTCTATAATCTAAAATATTGAATCCTACCATAAATGACCTAAAATATGATAGAAATCAGAAAATGGCCCATAATCATATTAAAAATCAGTTTATGCAACAACTTGAACAAAGGAAGCACAAAAAAAAAAAAAGTTGATTGATTTGACAATTTTAATTGGGCAATGCTAGGATGTTTTAATTTTGTGCCTCAATAACACGAATTACCATGTCAGTAAAAAATATGATACTGCTAAATTCAAATCATCATCCACGCAAATTATTTACTACTTTACCTTTTATTATTTACAAAATCCAAATCCTAAAAAAATAAAAAAACTTGCAGCCCCAGTTCCTTTTAACTTTTAAGTTTTAACCCTATATACTACATGCAAGATTATGATGGTAATTGACTAGCTAGCAGGAGGGCAGAGACAGACACACATACAAGGTTGGGGGGTCACCCGACCCCCCGGACGGTGGAGCAAGAAGGCTGCGACATCTGGACGGCGACACAGGCGACCCCCCAAAAAGAAGAACGACGACCCCCCAGGCTGAATGACGATCCCCCAAAGAAAAGCTTGTTTACAGATCTTATGGCAATAACTTCATTTTCTGGTACGAAAAATGGTATATTTGTTTCATCAGCTGCAGGAAATAAAGGTCGTCCAACCCCTTAAACATTGTTAAATAGGTACCCATGGGTCTTAACTGTTGGCTCTAGTACTGTTGATCGTATGTTAATTTGCTGGAGTTTTGATTTTAGGCAATGGAGAAACTATAACAGGATGGTCTATGTTCAATGGTGATTCACCCAGCCCCTACCACCAGAGCTGGTCACCTGCCTCGATCCCTAAAAAATTTTGCCGTCTTTTCACGGCGCCAGGCTCTATCTAACCACGACCCCCAAGGTTGGGGATCTTGGATCCGTCCCTACAAGAGGGTACATGCAATCAGAGTGACTGATTTGGGACTCTTATGGTATTCTCCACCTCTCTGTCTTCTTGTTTACTTTCTCCTCTTTCCCTTCGTTATCTCCTTCTCTACTTGTACCTTGTTGATAATGGTGCAGCAGGCAGCTTATGTCCACGAACGTACGGCTTCCTAGTTACCGTAAGATGTCGCACCTCATACCAGCACTGCCTCTATAGTATAACTGTATAAGCACTTCCTCCACCTCTTCACCACCGACCGATTATTAGCAGGGTTAAATTGGGTATTAACTTGTAATGATGCGAAGAATTTAACATAAAAATAGTTAATTTTAAATGATATGAATTTTATGTCATTAAGCACAAATTTTAAGACCCATAATCTTTTTTCATTTTAATTATATTGGCGAAATTTTGTGCTCTATTGTCCATTTATTTTGATTCAATAATGCATCAAAATTAGTTGAAGACATCATGATATCTAAAGTGACCTTATTTTTAACGAAATAAAGGAGTTAATTACACTTACACCCCCTGAGGTTTATCGTCTTTTCACATACACCCCCTGGGGTTTCAACAATTACACATACACTCCCTGAGGTTTCAAAACTGTTGCATATAACCCCTTATAGTGAGGCGAAAAATTATGAAAAGTTCTGCAAAAAAGCATGCTAAGGGGTTAAATGGCCTAATAAGATTACTCAAGGTGTAAGGTCCAACCTCAATACAAATATTTTCTTTTTTTATTTATTTATTTTTTTCTCTTGTAGGGCATATGCAATAGTTTTGAAACATCAGGGGTGTATGTGTAATTTTTGAAACTACAGGGGTGTATATGAAAAGACGATAAACCTCAGGGGGTGTAAGTGTAATTAACTCAGAAATAAAGATGTTTAAATGGTCAACGTTTACCATTTGAACTCATGTTTAACTCGTTTCCCCTGGATTTTTTTTGTTTTGTTTTGACAAACTTTGAAAAATTTCTTTATGATGAATTTTATATCTATTTTTTTCTTTTAATTAACAATTATTGTCCATAAAATTTGAACTCAGACCAAATTGTTATCGGCTAATCTATTCTCTAGATCTAATGTGAATTTTATTCATGTAGCCGCTATATATTGATGTATGCATGCCTTAAAGGCTCAAACAATTCATTAATTTTCACTCTCTTTCTTTCTTTCTTTCCTTTTGTTTCGGGTTTAGAAAAGGGCAGATGATAATATTCTTTTTTCTTGCCCACTTGCAATTCCCATCTTTACAGGACTCCTAGCTCCCACTTTTATACAAAGTCCATTTGCTCAATTCCTTTTCCAAAAAATTATTTTGTAAATTCCTTTTAAGAAAAGTGAGGCCTTGAGCACCTTCTGATTTTGATCCAGCGGTGCTTCGCAGCCTCATAAATATGAATTTTGGCTTCCCTTTTAGATGTTCAGGTATCAAACATGGTTGAAATTAGATAAAGCAAAGAAAAAGGGAAAGTAAAAAAGAAAAAGAAATTAAAGAGGTGTGGCGCAGGTGGGGTTGGCATAAATAGCCACACACAAGGATGTACGTGGGTTTAGAGTGCTGGTCAAGAAAGTTGAGTTCTAAGATAATCAAGAATAAAGCCCACTACAACCAGAGAATAAAGCCAAAATATCCTATTGAAAAAAAATAACTACAAATGGGGAGTTGTTCTTCACACTATTAATTTTGGGTGCTACTATTTAGACTCAATTAATTTACTAATAGTCTCAACACTTAAATGAGAATGTAATTTCATATTCTATCATAATACAAATTAACTAATAAAGACATACTAACTAATTAAAAAATAAAAAATAAAAAAACTGGATCATTTCAATCAAACCCATTGTCCATCCCCACCAGCCAACCAGTATCCCCATGATCTCTGCTGTCACCTCACCACCAGCAGATAAGATCGGCAGCCCTCCATCACACACACACACACACTCACTCTCTCTCTCTCTCTCTCTCTCTCTCTCTCTCTCTCTCTCTCTCTCTCTCTCTCTCTCTCTCTCTCTCACTATACTCTCTTCCTTTTTCTATTAGTAGAACCACCAAAGCAAGAGTGGCTGGTAAACTGGTGGTTCGAACGACCTTCTTCTTCTTGTAGCAAAAATATATAGAATTAATTATTATAGGGTGCATGTTATGCATCATATTTAATCTCTAGTGTATCAATTAATTTTATTTAACAACAAGATAACTATCAGTTGCATTGTACGTAGGAGTGCATGGGTGTCATCTAACTTATTTTAAAATATGGTTAGTAATCATTTTATTTCTTATTTTTTGTCTTTCTCTTTCCTCTTCTCTCTCTCTCTCTCTCTCTCTCTCTCTCTCTCTCCCCACTATATCTCTCTTCTCTTTCTTCTTCTTCTTCATCTTCTTGTTCTTCTTCGCATATCTGAAACTTTTTTTTTTGTCAAAAGATCTGGAACTCAGATATAGAAAAAATATTGAAATTATGAACAGAAACTGTGAACTGAAATTGCAAAATGAAAATACAAATTGAAATTGAGACATTTTGAGTTTGTTAATTGTGTCAAACAACTAAAACTGTGACTTTATAATAATGTTCTCCATGACTGAAACTGTGAGTGAAAACTGAAACTGCGGTGAAAACTGAAATTGCAGATGAAAATTGAAACTTTTTACAATTAAATTTGTTTTCATAGTGCTAAAGCTATTTTGGGTTGGGGGTGGATTGATGTTACCTGAAAATTAAATTTATGGTTGTAGGTGGGTTGATGTTACCTTAAAATTAAATTTATGGTTGTGGGTGGGTTGATATTACCTTAAAATTAAATTTGTGAGATTGAGTGCTTTTAGTTAACTTTTTGAGTTGTGAGTATCTTAAAGTTAATGGACTCAAAAATATAACCCAAGGCCTCCATTGTAGCAGACCAGAGGAATAAAAATTAAAAAGAGAAATGAGAAACAGAAAAAGAGATAGAGAGAGATGACGCCCACTGGGCCACGTCGCTAGATCAGCCAAGGGAGGCGCCATATTGGTGGGTGGGTGGGGAGGGAGGAGGGAGTTTGTAGTGGTGTTTCTGCAAAAAAAAAAATTAAAAATGAAAAGAAGAAAAAAGAATGAAGAAGGAAGAATAAGGAAAACGAGGAGGTCGGAAGTGGGTTTGTGCGATCTGCAGATGATGGAAGTTATTTTGTTTCTATCTGCAGGAGAAAAAAAAGAATGAAGAGAAAGTAGCAAAAGGAAGAAGAAGGAAGGAGGAGGAAGATCTAGGGATTTTGGTTAATGAAAATATTTCAATGTTGGGTGGTTGTGAATTGTGATTATGGGTGGTAGTGGACTTGGTGGTGATAGTGTTGGGTGGTGGTGGTGGTAGTGATGGTGGTGGTGGTGGTGGTGGTGTTGAGTATGTTTGTTGGGAATAGAAATAAATAAGGGAAAATTTTAGCTAAAGGACTCCAACTATACTCTATGTCTCTATTCAGAACATAAATTTCACTTTGTGTCAACTAAGAACTGTAATTCATTTTGTGTCAATTAAGGACCTTGTTTTTTTTTTTTGTTTTTTTTTATCTTAACTTTGGCCCGATATTTAACCAATTAAACCTCTACCAAATTCAGAAAAATTATACCGGGTTTAAAGATATGCATCTCCTCTTTACAATCATATAAAGATCACTTCAAATAAAAAAAATACTAACTTTACTTAATCAACCCAAAACATACTTAAACAAACTATAGAACAACCTTAATCAACCCCACAAATATTAAAATTTAAGTAGAAAAACAAGAAAAAAAATCAAGTGGTAACTGTAGATGCAAATGCAATTGCAGTGCATATGCAGCTGCCAAGTGCTCGGAAAAACCGTTGAGCGCTCGGTATAGTCTAGGTATGTTGACGAACATGCAAACTATCCTTAGCACGCCCCAAAACCTCAGCACATGATAGCAGCACATACCTTAAGGTTCCCAAGAGCACAACACCCAATCGATAAAGCATTGTTTATATGCCCAAGTTTCTTAGAATATGTTAAGCCGTTTTGTTTAAAAATAAGTTGAATCAGAGTTTTATTGTCAGCAAAAAATATTAAATACGTAATTAAATTAAAAGTTTATATTTGTAAACCTACCCTACTCAAAGTCGATCACAAGTCTTGAAGTAACCTTAAGCAATTTACAAAGTTTGTGAATTTAAAACATACAACCGTAATTAAAAAAAGCTTTTGGCACGTTAGTTAACAATTGCAAGTATCCAAATCGGAAAGTGGAAAGAAGATAGAATAAAATAATTAATACAAACCCTTTTCGGAAATAAATGGATAACGAGACCAAAGAAATAATGAGGCTAAAGAAATTATACAACTTA
The DNA here is from genome assembly GCA_003254865.1 of Dryas drummondii. Classification (NCBI taxonomy): domain Eukaryota; kingdom Viridiplantae; phylum Streptophyta; class Magnoliopsida; order Rosales; family Rosaceae; genus Dryas; species Dryas drummondii. Next base: position 511,565 of record QANW01000506.1, read on the forward strand.
AAACGATTTAAAAATTTAAGTCAAAATAATAATTAAATCAGATTTTGCTCAGAGGCCGACAACAATGACATCTTCAGAGTTGACAAGCCCAAGAAATGCCTGCTTGACCTTAAACCCCGTCTTTTGTGTTCTATGCACAGTAGCTAAAAAAATCAGGAGTGAGCATCACATACATTCCAAATAAAAAATTAGTGCTGAGCACTTGGAACTGTATTTGTGTCTGACATTAACTACATTTGCAATTTAATTAATTATTGCATCTAGAGTTACAATATTACAACTACATTATATCACCAATAACAAATACCAACTTTATTTAATCAACTCAAAACATACTTAAACACACCATAGAAAAACCATAATCAACCCCACAATTACTCCAATTTAAGTAGATAAACAAGAAATTGAGTGGCAATTGCCTGTGGATGCATATGTAAATATTATGGTGCATATGAAGCTTTCGAGTGCTCGTCAAAAGCGTTGAACATTCGACGAACATGCACTGACGGACATTCGCGTACTATATCCTTTTGATTAACAAATTAAGTGTGTGTTATTTTAAATAATTTAAGGAGTTTTTAAGCCTATAGGGCCTGTTAGGTTCAAGTTTTGGAGGCTTGGGAATGAGAAATTAATTTCATTCCGTTGTTTGGTGAGTGCAGAGATGAGAAATGGTTTAATTTCTCATGAGAATCTGATGTACCCAAAAGGAGAAAATGAATCAGCTTGGGTTTTGTCTTCCCTCCTCTTGGGAAAACACATTTTACACTTATTCTAGACAAATATACCTTTTCTAATATTTGAAAATACCAATTATCATACCTTCATTTATTACATGTAAACATCATATATCATTAACATACATATACATATGCATACATAATTAACACAAAAGGATTACTGCATATTAGTTAACATGACTAACCTGGAGTTGAGGAAGCTATCTAGAACAAGGAACACAGGAACTAGTCTTCTACCCTCGCTACAACTTAATGCAAATGGTTTATGGGGGTTAGTGTTTCTGCAGTATGTATGAGAGCAGGGACTAGCTCTATATATAAGGGTTAGCTTGACAAGTCCTACCCATAATGGACTAAGTGTCATACTTAAACACTGCCCCTTATTCTAGAGTCCTAATTCATATCTAGGTGAGTTATTACAGTTCTCAATAAGTTCCTCAAACCTTATAAAACACTGATAGTACAACTGGTATAAGGTTGAATCCAGATAGACTTGGGTAAGCTCAATTCCTTTATAATTAATTTGTTCTTAAGTCATGGTGAGCTGTTGTTGTTTCCTAAGTGAACTAGACTTGTCTATATAGAATTCTTACATTTTCCTACTTGGACAATTTTAATTTACATAGCAAGAACATCAAAGATTGAACAAAGGATCCTTAGTGATCACGTGAGCTGTATTAAATCAAAATTTACTTTAAGACTTGGTCAGTTTTAACCATCAACATAGAACTGCAGAAAATCATATACTTAACTAAGTATAAGCACTCTGCATGCAATCATTAAAGATGAGATCAAATCAACATAAGTCACCAACAAAGATATGTGATAAGTGTGCATTTTGCATCACTTTATGATACTAATTCCTTAACCTAGAGTGTTAGAACTCGATATTTTGTGTTTCTTGTCTTGTTTTTGTATTTTCAGGTCAAATGAAGTAGAAATAGGAAAAGGAAGCAAACAGAGCCATTTTGGGACATTTCCTGGTCAAACTAGGAAAACGAGTGAAATCCTGGTCAAACCAGGAAAAGTGCAGAAATCCTAGTCAAATGAGGATTCCTAGTCACACTAGGAAACATTAAGTTCAGAACCATCATTGCGGAGCCAGAAATGAGAAATCTTGATTGAACCAGGAATTCCTGGTTGAACTAGGAAACCTAACCGTACTAGGGAAAGGAGTCCTAATGACACTAGGAGACCCTAGGGGCAATATGGTCATTACAAGAAGTCGAAATGGATAAGGAATCCTTCATTTACAAGAAATCCTAGTTGCACTAGGAAATGTTGGTCAAAGTCAACTCTACAAAGTCAAGCTTCCAGAAGGTGGTGGACATCCATGGAAATGAATAGAGGAAAGAAATGAATTTGAATTTAAATGGAAATGAGGGGCAAAATGGGAAGTCAAAGTCAATGGTCAAGGGTCAAAGATGACAAGTCAAAAAGTCGAATGGGCCTTGGGCCTAGGTCATGCCGAAATCAGATGGGCCATGGATGCATGCGCCTAACCCTAGCAGCCCAAGCCCTATGCGCATGGTCCAAGGTGGCAGCCCATGCATGCGCAAGCATACCATGCAAGCCACTTCAACCCAACATGCAAGCCCAAGGTGGAAGCCCATGAAGTGAAACCTTAGCCCATCTTGTGCAAGTCACTTCAGCCCAACATATGCGAGCCCAATGCATCATCAAAGCCCAAGACCAGCAGCCCATGCGCAAGGAGGGAAGCCCTAGCTGACTTGCGTGTGTCACTTAAGCCCAAGGACAAAGCCTTGCCGCAAGCCCATCACAAGCTTTAACCCTATCTGCTGCCGCAAGTCATCTTTTCCTTGCCTCTCAAGGATTGCACCTCTATATATACATCATATACTTCAGAACCCTAGTCACTTCCTCCTAGTTTTATTTTCAGTTTTCATTAGTTTTAATTTTCAGAAAGTTAGAGAGAGAGATAACTGAATTCAGTGAGTTAGAGAGAGAAGGTGGCGTGACAAGTGAGAGAGAGAAGGAACCAGCCCTTGCCGCAAGCCCTAGCTCACCTTGCCGTGAGTTCCTCCTGCTTGCTAGGTGCCTTCTTCTTCCTCTCTCCTTGCCGCAGCCACCCTTGTGTTTGAGTCTCTGATTTTGTTTTCTTTTTCCTTCTAGAATTCTGATTGCATGTTGATTTATGTTTTTGAATTTATTTAGTTTATGCCTTTGAATTTATTTAGTTTGTGTTTCCGATTTATTATCAAGCATGAATTGAGATTTTATTATTTGTTTTTGTTTTATTTAATTTAATTTAATTATGTAGTTTTTATTTATTCTATCTTACATGTTAATTGTAGGTCGATTAATGGATTCGTATGCTTTAACAAATCGTTTATCCGTCTCTTGGTCTGTTAGTTTGATGTTTGCATGTATTAAATTTCCATTATCTATTTGAACCCGTCACTAGTTGTTTGCATCCTTTGACTGGTCACCTTAGGGTAATTGCATCTAGTTTATTTGTTAGGTTTAGCTGTGAAATAGTCAAAGACACTAAACCACAAGTAACAAGGGAATAAGAGATTATTCTTGGTAATGGGGTTGAGCGACCTCTATAAGGAAATAGTCAAAGCTTATATGTTGTGCATATTTGACGTTCTCACGGATCTTAATGACTCTTACATGCATAACAGCTGACTTAGCTTGAACTAGGGAACATGTAAGTTAGCTGATTAAGGAAGACCCAAGAAGATCTTAGTTTATGCCTTAGGAGAACAATTGCGAGAAAGTAACTAGCCAAACCTTTTTAGCAGTCAAACTTTAATACATTGTGTTCAAATTAATTGTTATTAGCCTTGGATGGTTATCGCATGCTTATCTGATTTGAAACTGAAAACTTAACATTGCAAGATAAAATAAAGGGTGTGTGCGTGTGGTGATGTGTGCGTGCGTTTTCATCTCTTTAAACCCCCCATTTAGTTATTCTATTGATTAATTGAATTGATTTGTTGTGTATTAACCATTTCATGTGGGATCGACCTCGGACTTGTACACTTTGCTACTGATGCGATTCGTGCACTTGCGAGTATACTTGAAATAAAATAGATGTTTATTTTGTTCTAAGAAAACATTCAACAATATGGAATAAAATGTAAAAGCATAAAACATTTGAATGTAAATTTAGAAATCATATGTCATATGCATAGTCCACCTGAAGATTTCGAAAAGAAACCTTACTAATGCTTCAGAGTTGAAGCTCTTTCACAAAATAAAATATGTGGCTCTTTAAGTGTTGTCTAATGAACCATTGATAGAACTTATAATCTTGATAAATATAATGGTTCACCGCAATGATAATCTAAAACCAAAAATAAAACTTCTAGTAACAATTAATCTTTATATTTAAACCGAAATCAAGGTCAATAAACTAGAAAATGGAAAATAACATTAATACAATGCTGAAAAGAAAACAAAAGAAACAAAGAAAAGCTACTCCTACTGATCTACATAATCTAAACTCTCAACCAAACCCATTTTAGGAACATGTTCTAAGAAGGCTTTTACTGGTAATGCCTTAGTGAGAGGATCTGCCAATTGAGCTTTTGTGGGAATATGCAATACCTGCAACTCTCCATTCTTGACTCTCTCTCTCTCCCTCTCTCTCTCTCTCACTATCAGATATTTAGATTCTATATGTCTGGAACTTGATGACTTCTTTTTGTTCTTGCTATAAAATACTGCAGCACTGTTATCACAAAACAATTTCAAGGGACTAGTAATCGAATCCACTATCTTAATTTCCTTAATGAAATTCCTAGGCCAAAGTGCATGCACATCCGTTTCATGTCAAGCCACAAATTCAGCCTGCATTGTGGAAGTGGTTGTGAGGGTCTCCTTAGTACTTTTCCAAGATATAGCTCCTCCAGTCATCATGAAAATGTAACATGTGGTTGACTTGTAATCATCACTGTCACCTGCAAAATCTGAGTCTCTATAGCCTACCAGCTCAAGTTCTTCACTTCTTCTATAAACCAGCATGTAGTCCTTAGTTTTCTAGTAAATATCTCAGAATCTTTTTCCCTGCAATTCAATGTTGTTAACTTGGATTAAGTTGAAACCTATTGAGCATAGAAACTGAATGTGCTAAATCAGGCCTAGTGCACACTGTACAGACATAAGACTGCCAGCTAGTGAACCATAAGGCTTAGTGTCCATTGCAACCTTATATCAATATGATTTTTAGGACATTGACCTCGATGCAGCTTGTCTCCTTTACTTATTGGAACCTCCCCTGAAGCACAACTTAGCATATCAAACCTTTTAAGAACCCTATTGATGTAATTTCTCTGTGAAAGTCTTAAAAGACCATGTTGCCTATCTCTGCAAATATCAATTCCCAAAACAAACGAGGCTTCTCCTAAATCTTTTATATCAAAACTATTTGAAAGAAAAGCTTTTGTTTCATTCAACAAATTTAAATCACTACTTGCTAAAAGTATGTCATCTACATAGAGTACCATAAATATATACTTGCTCCCACTTATCTTAAGATAAATGCACTTATCTAAGGAATTTCCTACAAAACCATTTGAAACCACAACTAAGTCGAACTTTAGGTACCATTGCCTTGAAGCTTGTTTTAAGCCATATATTGACTTTTTAAGCTTACATACTATGTGCTCAGTACCTTGCTCAATGTAGCCTTCTGGTTGTACCATATAAATCTCTTCCCCTAAATCTCCATTCAAGAATGTTGTCTTGACATCCATCTGGTGCAACTCCATGTTAAAATGTGCTACCAAAAGTTCATTATGATTCGAAATGCATCCTTGGTAGAGACAGGTGAAAATGTTTATGTGTAGTCTACTAAAATGTTTATGTTCTACTAGTCTAGCTTTATACCTTTCTATTTGACCATCAAAACCTCTTTTAGTCTTGAAAACCCACTTGCAGCCAATAGGTTTAATGTTTTTAGATGGTTCAACTAGATCCCAAACACCATTTTTGTTCAGAGACTCCAATTATGATTCATAGTTGTTTTCCAATTCTCCACTTGATAACTGTTGATGGCCACCTTGAAACTCAGTGGATCACTCTCCTCCCCAAAATCTGTTTCTTGTAGATAAACCATGTAATCTTCTGAAATTGCTGGCTTTCTCACTCTTTGCAACTGCCTTCTAAGTGTCTCCTAAACTTGCTACACTAGAGGTTGATTTTCCAAGTGTTGGTTGTCTCCAAACTCTACTACAATATCAGTTTGCTCATTTACCTCAATGTTTCTTAGGTTGAATTCAAGGACAGTTGGCTCTAAGGAACTTGCAGTAACTTCATGTTGTTCTTGTAAAGTCAAATCCTCTAAGGACTGACTTTGATAAGAATCTGTGATTGCTATGAACTTAGCCTTGTTTGTCTCCACAATCCTAGTATGATTTTTAGGACAATAAAATTTATAGCCCTTAGATTTTTCTGGATAGCCAATGAAGTAGGCACTAATGTTTTGGCATGCATCTAACTACTTTTCTTGAGGGTAGGTTATAAAGTCTAGCTTCAGCCAGTGGCGAATCTAGCTGGATCCCCAAGTCAGGGGTCATGGTGTTAAAAGTTTTTAAAAAAATTGGGACGACAATAACAATAAAAAATTAAACGATAGTACTTTCATTCATAATTTACAGTAAAACAGCATTACAAACTATAATTGTCCACGCCAAGGTTTCATATTTTAAAAACGTAGCATTATAGCTTCATTATCAATACAAGAAAAAATATTTTTCTCAATACAAACAATCAAGCTATCACTCAACCATTGATCTCTCATTATGTTGTTGAGTGGACCCTTAATAACATTCATGGTAGAAAAGTCTAATAATTAAATAAATATGGGTTAAGTACAAAAATATATCTCAACTATACCTCATTTTTTAACTTAATTCATACCTTACGCTCAAAAAGTTGCACTAAAATACCCCAAATACGAATCTGAGATAAGGTATAAATAACAGTATCTCAAAAAATCATCTATAAAGGTTATGAAATACTAATTTTCACGTATAGTTTGAGTTGGAAAAGAGCCACAAATGTCTTTGTGAATTACCTCTAAGAGTTGCTGGCTTTGGTTAGAGTTTCTTTTCTTAGAGTACGTTAGTCATTTTGCCTTTTATATATGCATTCTATGCAGATATCAAAGTTTGCATAATCCAATTTTGGAAGAATATTGTCCTTTTCTAACTATTTTAACCTTTATTTGGAGATATATCCTAGTCGTTTGTGCCATAGGAAAGATGAACTTTCCTTAGAACTAAGTCTCTTAATCGCCACTGTATTTTCAATTAGATAAGTTTCACTAGGCAATTCATACATTAATTTCAAATAACCATCAAATTAACATCCAAGTTTTAAAAATGAAATTAGAATTAAAATAAAGGTGAAAACCTTCTTTATTGATGTTAAAAGATAAACCAAATTCAACAAGTTTCAAAATGGAAATTAAGTTCCTTTCATAGAAGGAATAACATAAATTTGATCCAACTCTAACATAAAACTTGACTCTAACCTAAACCTAAATACTCTTATGGCCTTCACAACTACTCTCATTCCATTGCCTGCACAGACTCTTGCTTCCTCACTTGGTGTCCTTTTTCTTGTCAAGCCCTGCATTGTAGTAAAAATATGTATTGGTGAGGCTATATCTAACCAACAAGTATTTGAAGGAATGGTAATTAAATTATTGTCTAGGCAATTGAAGATATGTATCTTACCCTTTTTTGGCTAGCCAACTCTTTTAGTTGAAATAGTTCATTTTCATATAACCTTCTTTCTTGCAGAAATAGCACTTGAAAGGTGTTGTTTGAACTAACCCTAATTTGCGAGAACTACTAGCTAGGTGGATTGGTCATTGGTGGCTTTGGCAAGTTGAGGATTGTTCTTAGGAGGTTGATTGTTCTTAGCTGATTTGTTCTGTCCTTTCTTGCTCTGATTCTTTACAACTAGATGAACAGTAGTTTCTCCATTCTCCTTTCTGATCCTTTCCTCTTCTTGGACACAAATGGAGATGAGTTCATTCAAGCTCCATTTGTCTTTCTGAATATTATAAGTAGTACGTCCTCAATTGTCCATACTAGTGTGGTAGTGAATTCAGTGCCATATGAACTAGAAAAGAATCAGAAATTGGAATATCTAGGGCCTTAAGCTTAGAAGCAATGTCTATAAGCTTCATAATATGCTCACACACACTCCCTAGACCATCATACCTCATAGTTTTCAAGGCAGACATAAGGTTTCTAGTTTCAGCTTTCTCAGATTCTTATAATTTCTCACCAATAGCTTATAAGATATCCTTGGCTCTTACAGGTGCATATCTATCCTTTCTCTAACTATGTCAGTCATGGCTTTTATCATAATGAGTAAAGCCATCATGTTTGATTTATCTCACTTCTCCATCTTCACTTTCTGCTCTGGGGTATGCTCTGGAGTGATCGGCTCAGGTTTGTCCGCTCTTAATGCTAAATCATACTCGGACATCCCTGGATAGATTTCTATATCTTACTTCCATTTCTTAAAATTGGTGCCAATAAGTGTTTCTAATTGAGAGAAGTTTGAGGTAACTAGAAATAAAAACAAAAAACATACCTGAAAAAAAAAAAAAAAAAAAAAAAAAACAACTAAGAATCTTATATTGCAGAAAAAAAAAAAACATTCATACTGTTATAAAAGGAAAAATATACTGTTTATGCAAAATCGAGCAACACTTTTGAGCAAGATAACTTGACATGCCTTTATTCATTCTTTATCATGTTGTCAGATTATAAGAAAAAACATTTTCTAGGTAGTTTCCATGCCTTTGGGCAAGAAGATAGCCACTAAGAGTATCCTTATGTTTTTACTATTTTACAACATGCTAGTATCAATATTCCTGAACGCATAGATCATTTGGGAAATAAACATTGTATTTTATTATATTTGATACTACAAGGTTGATCATAAAACTGTAATCCCTAGAAACTTTAATCAAGTTATATTACTTTGATAATACTAGTTAATTTTGGTTTCTGGATGAAGATAAAAAAAAAAAAGGGGGTTCTTTAAGCAATTATTATAGTATGAGAACAACTATGTTAAAACAAAGGGTTAATTTTAGGAAGAGGACTCCAACTTAGGTGTCGGAGCCAGATCAGGACTCCTCCTTCAAAAGTGTATCTGTTAGGACTACTGCTTTACTTAAGTCTCGAATCAGGCTATTCCGTCAAATCTGTTAACACTTTCCATTAAAAATATTAAAATATTATTTTTTTTACTATTAAAATATTTATAAAAAATTAAAAAATAAAACTAAAATAATAAAAATGAAAAAACTGAAAGAAGAAAAAATATAAAAAAAGATTTATAATTATTTTTTCCGTTAACAATTATAATATTTTTTCTTCTTTAATTTTTTTTTTATTTTTTCTTCTTATTTTAGTGTTATTTTTTTAATTTTTATAAATATTTTAATAGTAAAAAATAATATTTTAATATTTTTAACGAAAAATGTTAACGAATATGACGAAATAGCCTCACTTTTGAAGGGGGAGTCATTTTCCTCATATTTCCCCTAAAACAGAAGATTGAAAATCCTGACATGTTCTTCCAGTAAGACTTGATTGCTTAAGTGTGTTTATATATATACAATCAGATATGCAAACATATACTCAACTATGATCTTAACATATGTATCCCAGAATAAAAAAAGAAACAAAAAAGCGCAGCATATGTACACAGCAGCATATCAATTTCAACAATCTCAATAATAGGGAAGCATGATTAGACTGAAAATAAACCTATGTGCATCCCCATATGTGCTCTAAGAAGAAATTCTGTAATTGAAAACATGAAAGTCGAAGAACTTACCTGGTGCATAAGGCTCATGGTGCACCAGCTAGCCAAACCATTCATAGAATAAAATCGAAAATTTCCATGATTGCAAAAAATATAAATTGATTGATAATTGATTGTCATGAAGTAATGACCTTAAACCTTAAAATCTCATTCCTACTAGTTATCTCTCTGAAGTGTGAAACGAAACAAGGTTTTGTTCCACAGCTACTTGGGTCGGGTCTTACTGTATAGGCCACAAAATATAAACTTTGAGCTTTTAAAATTAAACTTTAAAACTTGGCCCTTTTAGTAAGAAAAACGGAACATATAGAATTTAAATTTGTTTTTCGTTTCTTGTTTAAGCAAACATCAATTGAAAGCCTTTTGATTCTTAAGCATGTATGTCTAGCTCTGATACCACATGTAAACATCATATATCATAAATAGACATATACCATATGCATACATGATTAAGAACACAAAAAGATTACTGCATATTAGTTAACATGACTAACCTGGAGTTGAGGAAACCATCTGGAACAAGGAACACATGAACTAGTCTTCTACACTCTCTACAACTTAATGCAACTGGTTTATGGGGCTCAGTTTATGCAATATGTATGAGAGTAGAGACTAGCTTTATATATAAGGGTTATCTTGAGAAGTCCTACCCATAATGGACTAAGTGTCATACTTAAATACTGCTCCTTATTCTAGAGTCCTAATTCATATCTAGGTGAGCTATTACAATTTTCAATAAATTCGTCAAACTTTATAAAACACTGATAGTACAACTGGTAGTGAACTAGAATTGTCCATATAGAATTTTTACATTACATAGTTTCATTCATTATATATGTAATAGATAAAAGTATAATTGAAAAATTAGACAATTTTTATTTCCTATTCCTGCACAAACCAAACATAGAAATGGAAATAAAAAGATAATTGATAGTTGACTTTTCTAGCATTACCAAACACAAGAATAAAAATTTTACATTCTAATTCCCCCTAGAAAATGCGTAGGAAATGATTTTCCAAGAAATCAATTATGCGAACAAAACAAGCCCTTAGAAGTAATAACACATTTTATTATTTAAAACACACAGAAAAATGACATAATGACAAAGTGAGAATGTGAATAGCTTTACCCTTACAAATATTGCAAAAACCAAATACGCTACACACCAGAATGTCAAAGGTAAAGAGTATGCCTTTGAAAAATCTTCTCATTGGGAGGGAAAAGGTAATCTTTTGGGATTTAATGGGTGGTTTTATAAATTTATAGATTTGTTGGGTAATTTATAATTTTATTTCAGTATATATTTAGAAAAAACATATTAATAAAATAATGAAAAGGTGGATTAAATATCTAGTGCAACTTTTTCCTTCAATAAAATAGTGGTAAACAATTTTTTAAGGTTAGTACGAAGCAAATGACACATTAATTTGGGGCTAAAAATCAGGTTAGGACACGAAATTCCTTTAGAAGTGTTCAAACCTCTGGCTCAAAATTCAATATTCAAATGCTTAATTTTTGTTTAGTATATAGTTGTGACTATTCAACAATTACATATTAGTGTGTCTGCTATTCAATTATATATATATAAAAGAATGCTCTAAAACTAACAGGTTAGTAAGTTAATATAAAGCTAACCACCATGTTGGGTCCACTTCACAATGTAATCTCAAAATCCAAACCGTTTATTTTTTAGGCCCTACTTCAAAGATCATTTCTGTAAAAGATCTCTAAAATCTAAAGTCATTTAGACATTTGATTATAATAACAACTATTTTTATGCTTTTATAAAAAATACTGATCGTCTATTTATTTGATCTCAATCAGATGACTACATGATTTTTGATTTAGTTAATTTTTTGCAATGATGATCTTTGAAGTAGGGCTTAAATAATTGATGGTTCGGATTATGAGATTAGTTATGTGGTGAGTTCAAAAGCATGGTTTGCTTCGTATTAACTTACTAACTGGTTAGATTTAGAGCACTCCTCATACCATTATGGTTTGGCATTGTAAACTTTTGTTCGTAGGGCATAAGTCCTAATTTATGAACCATTATAAATCTTTAACCTTCAATTCTAATATGACTACATGACAGTCATATACTAATATATATATATATATACATTACTTACCAGTCTTACCTAACTATGAGGTTCTTATTTTTTTTAAATGATAACTTTTACTTTATTAGAAAATGACTATATATTAACCCACACTTTTAACAATATTAATATGATAACATTTATACATTTATATTTTTTTATAATTAGTTTATAATATTAGTAGTTTCATATTTATGTTACTAACATGATAGTATTATATAAACATATATATAACTAAATTTTGATAATTGTTTCGCAAAATATTTTGGTTTTTCCAATAATAATCGATTCTATTTCAATTTTTGGTAATCGGTCGATTTACCAACTTCTTTTAGATTTTTTCGGTTTCGAATTGTGAAAATTAATCAGTTTACCGAACCAAAAAAATTCGGTCGATTCGGTAAAAACCAAACTAAAGAGAAGCCCTAGTTTGAACACCCTTGGATCACTAATTGAGGATTTTGATTTTAAATGAATTCATCTTCTCTATTTAGTACCTAAACTAAAGTTCTTCATGGGCTGGGTTGCATTAGCTGGTGAAGAGTGGAAGCGTTGGTTCTTATTTTCCATTTCCCTTAAATAAGCCAATGGGCACCACTAAGGATGAATGAATATCAGTCTTGCAGGAGTTTCCCAACCCAACCCCAAAGAGCCACTAAACCCACAAATCATCAGCTCTCTTGAAACTCAACTTAAGAATGCCTAAAGCGACCATGATATAAACTCATCAAAAACAAGAACCTGCAAGGATTGAAGGGTTGAAGACCCACAAGGCAGCTGCGTTCCCCCAGTATGGCAGTACCAAACACGACACAGCTTGGCTGAAGCGCACAGAACCCACAAATACTAGTACCTTGGTGCAATTGCTACCTATTGATTTTATGCACTTGAAAGCGCCCTTCTTTATTTATTTTGAAAGGCAATTCTGGCAACACCCACCCCCAACCACACCCCCCTCCTCTTCCTAAAAACAGAAGCTTCTACTTAAACTTGCCACATATGTTGCACGATCAAACCACAAAAAGCAAACCCATATCAGAACATAATTGAAGGAATCCATGAATGTTTCAACTTTTAAGCTTTAAGAAAAAGAGAATCCTCATTGTGTCCATCGTAAGTTGTCAAAACAACTGATAATGAAATGCTGCTGAATATAGGCAGCAAGGCTTATAAGTTGATGAATGAAAATAAAGATCAGGCGAGAAACCAGTGAATCAGTAGGAATGCATGAGCCATTTTCTTTTCTTCTCAGCAAACTCTGCGGTAATGAGTCATTGAGGCACTTGGTTAATGCTTCATGGAGTTTTGAATCCATCAACTTCCTTATACAAAGAATTGCAAATTTATGTCGAAGCAACATTATTGAATCCTGAAACACCCATATGCAGAGGAATTTCCTGAACAAATAGCAGCAGGAAACAATATTGTTTGGAGATTGTGCAGGCCAAGGTTCAACAAGGAGCAACTAGGGATTGTTTGAAAAAGAACATTTTGGCCTTCTTATCCAAAGCTATGAACATAATCCTTGTCCATCTGCATGAAACAAGAATCATATTAGTCGTTATTAAAGGAAACTACTCAAAATAAAATCAAGCTTAAAACTTACAGATTTGGAAAGCTCTTTAGCTTTCTCATCATCAAAACCTAGGGATGCCAATATCTTGTGACCTGCTGACTCTTTTTCAGACCAAATCCCAAGAAGGAGATGAGTTACTGTTATTTCCCCACTTTCTTCTGTTGATTATAATTAAAGGTTATGACAATTCTAGATTTCAAAAAGCCACAAAATCACTATCTATAGACTTTCTGGACATAAATTACACAACCTGACTTTAGTTTCTGATCAGCAGCCCAGTCAAGGGCCCTCTGAGCTGGTTCAGTCAATGGAGGATGCTCAGGGCTGAAAAAGTACATGTCTGATCTTCCAAGTAACTTTACAGTTTCCTCTCGAACCTTGAAAAGTGTAATTCCATTTGCTCTGAGAAACTTTGCAGCTAGACTTGTTCCTGAAGGCAAAACTAATATATTCAAGAAACGTGAACACAGAAAAAGAACACAAGAGAAGCATTGACAGAGCAGCAAAGCACATAGAAGCCATTGCAAAAGCCACCAGGTAAGTTTTAGCATTAAATAACTCTTAAAAGTGAAGAATTCATAATCCTGTCAGAAAATTCCCATCTCAGATAAGTTCTAAATGGTAATGAAATCACAGTTGAAACAAGACTTTGAACAGTATGAAAAAGAAAAGAAGACATTTCTCAGTCCATAATTCCAAAATGTGTAAGCTTTCCTCTCTTAGTTTCTACAAAGATGACAAAAATTATAATGAAGCCTTTAAACATGCCACTTTTTAACAATTATAGCTTTTCCACTCTGATTTTTCCATTGTTAATTCAAGATATAGCATCATTGATCCAGAAAACCACGAATCAGGAGTTCAAAACCATACATTAGTCAGAATAAATATATTGTTCCATAGCTGTCATAAGCAAGAAAAATGCATCCCGAACTATTAAGTTATGCTCTTTATCTTAACTACAAGTCACAATGTAAACTCTTTGCTAACAAATTACTCAGATGGAAGCATATTGATATCTTCCACAGGGGCCATTTATAGGATAAGAAAAATTAAAAACGAAAGCATAAAACGAGGCTGAAAATAAGCTTACAGACCCTCAACCAAAATCCCCATTAGAAGCGCTTCGGTCCCAGTATTGGGATACTTAAGTTTCCTTGCTTCCAATTCACCCATAGCAAACGACTTTATCGCTCTGGCCGACCATCTAAACACCGAAATTCAATCAATAATTCACTGGAGCGCAAATACATAGCTCTCATAAGAAAATGCAAGCATACACAAACACACGAAATGCAATGAAACTAAAAACTCACTTTGAGCTTTTCTCAGAAGACACCCTCTCCGGTTTTCTGAAAAATAAAATAAAAATAATCCAAAACAATCATTATCACCAAAACCCAAAGATGATTTTGATTAAGTACACAAACAACACTTGCATACACTTAGAAAACTCACGCTGTTGGGAGGCTGAACAGGACCGTGGCTACCGCCGTCCGGTGCTTTGAAGGCAATTGCTTCGAATTTGGGATTCGAATATAGAGCTTTCTGCCGAGGAAAGAGGTCGATAGGTTGTCGGGGGAAAGACGCCATGGGAGGGATGGAGAAGAAGCGCTAGGGTTTCTGTGGGAAGGTTGAGAGGTAGAGGGTGAGACTGAGAGAGCGGAGAGTGTGATGGAGATAGAGGCCATGGTCGGGGCCCAATTACGAGAAACGAGAAACCCAATCGGGGTTTCGGTGGAGGGTTTAGGGCTGTGGGAGTGAGCTTCAAGGGGAAACTGAGAAGATTGGTTGGGTCGATCTTAAAGAGTATGTAGAAATGGTTATAGCAAAACAACTATTCTAGGGGTTTTTATCATAAAATTGTCCCTGAATGAAAATTGTCCCTACTTTCATTCAAACGTAATTTAGTTCCTAAAATGCATTTTCGCTAAATATAATCTCTTATATTTGCAACCAAATATTAATATTGTCTCTTTGTTCAATTTCAATTTGAATTGCCATCAAAAATAGTTTTTTTCAGAGAGATATTTTAACACACCCCAGAGAGACCCTAAATGCAGGACAAGGCATACTAAAGGTCTTTCTTTCCCTCCATTTTTGAAGGACATTCCCACCAAATTGAAGGTCATTCCCCTACTTTTAGTTAGCTCCTTCTTCACCATATAAAATCCCCCATTTCTTTTCCCACAAAATTGCATTGCTGGTTGGGTGGCTTGTGGTCATTTAGTGAAAATTGAAACTCTACCCTAAAGAAACAGAATTTAAAGAATACATGGAGTTTGGAAGAGTTATTTATACTTGCACCTTTTAAAATTTATCGTTTTTTCACATATATTTCTGATATTTCAAAAATTACACGTACACCCCATAAGGTTTCAAAACTGTTGTATATAACCCCTTGAAATATGAAACAATAAATAAATAAATAAGAATATATTTGTATTGAGGTTAAACCTTACACCTTGAGTAATTAGGCCATTTCATCCCCTTAGCATGCCTTTTTGCATACATTCTCATCATTTTTTATCTCATTGTAAGGAGTTATGTGTAACAGTTTTAAAACCTCAAGAGATCTATGTGTAATTTTTAAAACCTTAAAGGGTATATGTGAAAAGACGATAAATCTTAGAGGATATAAATATAAATAACTCGAGTTTGGAAACTCCTCGCACCTTCATTCTACTATTATGGAAGTATGGTACCACATAGGATATCTTGGACTAACACAATTCCTGGAAGGAGATTTGTTTCGTGTGCCATACTTGAGGTCAAATTTGTTTCTATCTCCATAATATAATAAGCTAATGGGAACATGATATTGCTGGCATCAATTCCCACAATATATAGACAATAATTGTCCAAGATGGGGGCCTTTGATACGACACCCATCCAAACTATAACAGGCCTACAACGTACCCTTTTTAAAACTCAACTTACATGCCTCAAAGCAGACATATAGCCTACGAAACCTGCAAACATGCATCCCCAGCAGCAGCTCAGTCTTCATCAACACTGTGGAACCATGGTTTGTTCTCTTCAACTCCCAACAATAATCCCACAGCTTATTATATTGTTCTTCATAACTACCCTGGCTAATCATTGTTGCTTGCTATCTTGCCCTGTAAATGCTATAACCATGTAATCTCTCAACATAGCCTCTTGAAATGAAGAAATTGACCAATTGGGATCAAACCTCAATTGTTCAGCATACATATTTTCAGAACTTAGATGATCCTAGCCTCATCTAATCCTCCATGTTACAATGATGATCCACGTAAAGTGTTTTTATCCTCAAAGTTACAGTCTCATTAAACGTAGAAGCTAGTATGATCGAGAAATCAACAGCGTTTAACACATTTCACCCTCACTCTCTTTTTCTCATTCTTGGCAAACCCAATGAGTCTACCATTAAGGACCTCATACTCCCTTGCAGCCTCCTTGAACAACTCAGCATTGGCATAAGTATCCTTGTGATCACAATTCATGCAAAAGTAAATAAACAAGAACACGTGTACACAATAAATGTACAGTATTAATGATTCAGGCCAGGGTTACAATCTCTGTTTTGGATTCTCTACAAGAAGAGATTCCTCTTATTCGATCTCCAAATTAGTTGGGTCTTGATTCAAGGGTGATAAACCTTGATCTTGAATAAGAACGGAATGGTGAAAAAGTCGGTCCTTGAACGGAGCTTAATGACCTTCACATGAATTTGGTGAAGTGTGTAGGGAATTTCTCAGTCTTTTTGGGAGTTTGATTTGGCCAAGAACCCCATCTTCAGAATTGGAACCAAGTATTTATAGGTACTTCTAGACTCATGATTTCAAATTCCTAATTCCCGAAATTAGGGTCGTGATTTGAGAGAATTTCACCTTAATTGATGCCAATTTGAATTTGATTGGCTTGATTGGATATTTAATTCCCATGATTTGGGAATTGATCAATCAGTTGATTTGATTACTCAAATTGAATGCCTAATTTAAATCACTGGCCAATCAATTTAATTTGATTAGCTTAATTTAAATTAGATTCAATCAATTTAATTTAATTGATCTAATTTAATGCGTGATTTAAATTAGAACCAATATATTAATAGGCAGTTAATTGGTGATTTAAATTAGAACCAATTTAATGCGTAATTTTCTGCCATCAACTTGATTTAACTGGTGATTTCGGAACCATTTTCCATTTTCTGATATTGCCATGTGCCACCCTTGGTAACCGTTTGATTTGGATGAGTCATGTAACACGTGTCATAGTTTTATAAGTCACATAGTATATGTCAATTAGACTTTAACTGGTCAAACTTTGACTTATTGACACAAAACACTTGTTTAATTAGTGATTTTTTATATCACCAAAATTTATTTGTCTACAATCCCCAATTGCAAACTGTGGGGTTTTCCAAATCAGTCTCCCTTCTATGTTCTTTGAATTTTGGTAAAATTGTTTTCACCCTAGGTGTACTCACAGCATTATCTCCACTCTCATCTGAATCAGACCCATCAAGACTTTCGAGTTCATTAGAATTTGCTTCATCTGATCATATCTCCCCAGCATAACCCATATTCTCTTCTACCCCTTCGACTTGTGGTTCATCAACATGCTCATCAAACACCTTATCATCATCTGAAAACTACTCACAGTCACTACTATCTTTGAACTCAAATTCTCATCACCCTTGGCATTTTCTTCTTTTGCTTCATCTACATTGTCTTCATCCTTATCTTCATATGCATATTCCCCATTATGCCTCTCACCTTCTACATTAATGTGTACTCGGTTCACATCATTATCCCCACGCTGCCCCTCAACTTCCACATTAAGGTCTACCAAGTGCTAGCTCTACATTATTACCCCTTCTAATGCATTGTAATCGATCCCAAACTACCTCTTGGTCCCAGTCAATAGAGTTTGCATGTGATACTACCTCATGTTTTAGCCACCTGATCATTACAAGCAACGGATGCTTATGTCTATAGCATTGATCGCATGTGATTGAGCTTCATTATCCTCAACAGGTGCTTCAGCTTGTTGATTGCATATTGTTGATTTGCTTCATTGTTCTCAACATGATCTTCCCCTATCCCTAATGCATTTGTCCCATCACAACAAATAAAATACACAGGCATAACATGGTTAGTTCGTTTTCTTAGTGGGGAATTTTCTGCTCACATATGACCCAACGGTAGATTTTAATCAGAGAATCCATCTGCTGAATAATTACTTTAACATTAATTATTTACTAAAACTAATATTATTTTAAAATAAAAAATAGATACACACACTAATCAAACCAAAACACCTTCATAGAAAAAAAATAAAAATAAAACTCATTCATCTACCTCCTCCTCTCTCAATACGACCCATCTCCACCATTGTCTCCTGTGCCGCCGTTGCCTCCGCCATCTCTGACTCCAGCGTCTCTTGGTATTCTTCTGTCGGTGTCATCTATCTCTTCCGACGTCACCTGATATTCTCTTATCTTTTTTGTTTTCTTCTTTGATTTATACTTCGATCTTTTTTTTTTTCTTTCCTATTCACTGATGCGTTCAGTGTATTAGTTTAGTTCAATTAATTAATTTGGGTTTCTCTTAATCTCCAACCTGTTTATCAGATTTGTTCTTCATCGATCTTTTTTGTTCGCTGGCCCGAGACAATGGTGGAGATAGGCATGGTAACCTGCGGGTATTATACAATACCCGCCTGTGTTTTTTATGCAGGTACAAAATTAAATATATACCTGGACGGCATAACCATCCCACTACGCATTTATTATACTCACATTATCCAAAGAGTGCGAGTACAGGTGGGTACCCGTATCCACATTACCCAAAGCACTAGTTTTGGGGTTGCTCATGTGCTATGTGCTCTACAAAAAAAAAAAAAAAAAACATAAATTAAATTCTGAAAAAAAACTTATACAAATTAAATTATGAAAAGAGTATCATCAGTTCATCACCTTGGCATTGACCGTTGCCAAAGACGTTATATCATCTTTTTGCTGTACAACTCAAAATATTTGTGACTTGTGGGACTTTAATATTCTTTGTTTATTGATGTAAATGTCTGAAACGGCCGGGTTTGTCATCCTTAAGGATGCATGATACTTAAACCTTAAGATTTTCAATCATTTAGGTAATATGCTCTTTATGAGTCATGATCGAGTTGTCTCTCTTGTAAATCTAGCAAATGATTGGATATTGATTCGCATAAGAGGCCTTTTTGTTGCCACCGGCCAGTAAAGGTTATGCAGAAAAATAGTGAAAAGCAGCAGCATATATCCTAGAGTACATATAGGGGTGGGTCGGAATACCGCTACAACCGAACTGCACCCGAAAATCGACGCGACCGATCCGCCCAGCAACCACTCCGACGAGAGCCGACCCATTGGTTGCGGTTTTCCAACCGATCTGTCAGGGGGCGGAGGCGAAGGCGGCTTCTAAACCCCCACACCGTCGATTAACCGCACCGACCGACCCTTCTTCATCTTCTTCTTCTCTCTTGGTTTCAGGCAGCAAGCAACTTCTTCTTTTTCTTCTCCTCTTATGGTTTCTCTTTTTCTCCTCTCCTAGTTTCTAGCGCGCAACAACTGCTTCTTCTTCTTCAACCTGCAATCTCGCCGCCGCAATGGACGACCTTTCTTCTTCGATTGCTGCAACCTCGCCGCTGCGATGGACGACCTCAGATGCCGTCGCCGCGATGGACAACCTCAGATGTCGCCGCAGCTTCTTCTTCTTCTTCTTCTTCTTCAACCTGCAAGTCCTACAACCATCGCACAGCCACACCCAAACAGATGCCCTAAGCTGGTTGGTTTTGATCCATTTCGAACCGATCCGACCGTCACTTGCGGTTTCACCGACAGTCGATTTACCGATAGAGTCTGTGGCGGCAACGGTTGGCGTTTTGCCTATTTCGACCCTAGTCGGTCGGTCGACGGTATGTGGCTGGCGGTTAGGTTACCGACACCGACCCACCCCTAAGTACATATAAGAGAGAGTGTGTGTGTGTGTGTATGTGCAAAATATTTAGTATTGATTAATAATTTTTTTTTTGTGTTATAAGTATAATATTTTTTTTATGAGTCTTTAAATTTTAAGAATGTTGTATAATAACTTCATTGTTTTGAATGTATAATTGTTTCTCTGAGAACATTCATAACAATAAAAATCATCTTTACATAATTAAAATTACTTTCACAAATAAAAAAATTAAGATAATTAACTTGTTCTTAAGTTAATCAATCATTAAGTATTTCCAGCAAAAATAAGAATTTTTTTTTTTTTAAAAAATGAGCAAGATAGATTAACTTTTACCATTAAAAAGAATATATAATGATGATCATATGGATTTACACATGTTACACAAGAAATTATTTCATTTTTTATGTCAAAAATAATTATTTTAAAAATTTATGTCATATATAATAAAAAAAATAATAAAAAAATCAACAAGAAGGGTCAATTAATTAGAGGATTGGGGGGGGGGGGGGGGGGGGGAGCGGAACTGCGGAAGCAGCTGTAAATGGTAAGGATATATAGAGCAAGAGTAAGAGTTTTTCCCTGAAGCAAACAAAGAGTACCAGGTGGATTCCCACTTTCTATGGACAAATTATGTCTTTTGCTGTATATTAATTTGGATTTTAGAGATTTAGTCGGTAGAGAAAAATTTACCTATAAGGCTATAATAGGGATATAAGTTGAGTTAACGTTGCAAGATATAGAGTAGATCTATCTTAAAATTGGAGAAATATATTTTTGACTCAAGTGCATTTACATTCACTAACTATATGAGTCTATTTTAAGTTAGTCCACGAACTACAAAATATTTAAAATTCCCCATTAACTAACAAAAATATACAAAATGGTCCATCCGTTAAGAATTTTGTCAAAAGGACCGTTAACTGCCACGCTAGACATAGTCCGACTGACATTTTTAATGACTTGGCATTGATTGATAGGGGGCAAAAATGTGTTTGACCTCAAAATAATTTACCGCTCATTCCACGATGACACGTGGCACCTAACTCTGACATAGGCCACCACTTTTCCCCCTTTTTAAATGAAAACGTAAGCCCTCATAAATTAAAAAAATCGATTTTTTGTTCTAAAGTCTAAAAATAATGCATTTAACCATTGGAATTAGGGTTTTGTGCTCACCCAATAGTTATGTCCACAATTTCCACTGTAAATTGAATCTTATACAGTGCAAAGTCTGGTTTTTTTTTAGATATTATGAGAATTAGTGTGTAAGTAGGTTTAGTGGACTACGTCTAACATGACACTTAACAGTTCCTTTGACGGAATCCTTAATGGATAGACTATTCCGTATGTTTTTAATTTGTTAGTTAATGAGGGAATTTGAATGTTTTTTGTTAGTTAATGGGAGAATTTAAAATGTTTTATAATTTGTGAACCAACTTGAAATAGACCCTATAGTTGATGGATGCAAATGTACTTGTGCCTATATTTTTAATTATGTGGACAGAAACTTACATGTAACAAAGTTATACTCCCACTCTCTCACAACATGTCCTTATACATTAGTTATATGACCATTAATTGTGAAAGGTGGGTGTATACACCTATTACACGTAAGTTTTTCTCTTTTATATGATAAACTATAAAAATATAGGTGTCATTATGTTATTAAATTGAGATACCAAATCAACTATATCTATGTTGTATGAAAGTTTCTCTCTAGTAAGTAAAATTGCCAATTTCATTTAATTAACAAAAGAGAAAAATAAGAGTATGAAAGGGATATAGCAAGTGAGGGTATTCTACTTACTGCAAATAAAAGCCTCCAATAGTCCAATACTTCTAAACATAAATAATAATATGTGTCAAAATATCCAATACTTCTATCATATATAGTTCAGAAAAAAGAAAAAAGATGCTACCTCTTACTTAGGTAAAGAAAAATATAAAACACAAATAAGAATAAGAAAATATATAACTTAGAGATTGAGGTTGAAAACTGAAAAGAAGAAACCTCTGATTGAGGTTGAAAAGAAAAAAGACACAAATAAGAATAATAATTATAATATACATATAGTTAAGGTAAAAGGTGTATAATATAGAAGTAGAACAAACATATTTGTGAGGTATATAAACATAAATTAAAATATGTCACTACTACAATAATATAAATAGACGACACTATCTACACAACGGTTGTTTTAAAACTGTTGTGTAGTTTTAACAGATAACGGTTTTAAAAAAACTGTTGTATTTATGAATGAAATCCAATGGTTTTGAGAGGGGTAGATTTTTTGGTTTGGCCTACACAATGGTTTTAAGTTGTGACCATTGTGTAAGCGAAACAAAATGGAAAAACCGGTCTACAGTAACTTCATTAAAAAAGTTTTGTTGTGTACTCTTGTTGCCCTCCGATATGTTTCCCTCTCAATGTTCATCGTTCCCACCCCTGCTAAGTCATACACCCAGCAACAAACATTGCCAAAACCAGAAGAGATCTGAGAGATAAGCCATCATCTGCTCCAAGCGCACCCACCTGACCTCCAAGCGACCTCACAAGCCCGACCATGTGAGAGATCTGAAAGATAAGCCACCCATCGATCTCGCCTCTCTCTCTTTCTCGCCTCTCTCTCTCTCTCGTCGCATCTTCTCCTTCTCGCCACCGAGTCACCGTCGCGTGGGGACACTAAACCTAACCCTCAGTCCCTCATCCAGATCCAACCACTATCTCTCTTTCTCTCTCCGTTCGCTCTCTCTCGCCAATCGCTCTATCTCACCGTCGGATCCCTTTCTTAATTTGTGTCACCGTCTTGAAGGAGAGAACTGGGAAGCGACCCTTGCTCACTGGGGATGTGAATGTCACTCTGAGAGATGGGTATGCCACGATTGGAGATATGAGTTCACCGTCGACAACTTGAGCTGGATTCGGAGCAGAAAGTTTAGGCTGGGTGCAAGGGTAGCTCGGCCAGTGGTTATTAGGGTGCTCTTAAGGGCCTACATAGAGTGCTACACAGCAGGTTTTTCATATCTCTTACCTTAGGTTATAGTCATAGTTATCTTCGTTTTGGGTTTCCTTTTCTACTTCTATTCATTGCTAGTAAATTGTTTTTGCAAGAAACCTTAAAAGTAATGAAGCTAAGTCAATGATTCTGCATATTAAAGATGTTTTCTTTAAGGGTTCAAACCCTATTTGCCAACCTTAATTTATTCCCATCCCAACATTTGACAAATAAAGTTACTAAGCTTGAAATGGGCAAGAACTATTTCTACTGTCGAAGGCCTTAATCCAAGTGATGAGAATTCTGCTCTTGTCCACTGTATTCAGGTTTAAATTTGTCATTTGTTGCTACTTGGATTAGAAATTTGTTAACCTTAATTTTTTCTTTATAAACAGTAGAAGTTATTAGAAAATATAAAGAAGCATGCAAGCCTGGGACACATGAAGAATTTAAGAGACCCCATAGAGAAATCATGTTGACAAATTTTACGAAGTTACTTTATGATAGATGGTTGTAATCATGTAATTCTTATCGGTATAAAAAATCAATTTGGCATTGATGTGATCAAATGAGGAGTCTTTCCCATGAGATTTGTGTATACTGCAGTAAGATCAGACCAGTTTTTTAACTTGGACTTCTGAACCAGTGGATAATTTGAGAAAAGTTTCTTTCGTTCTTCTTTTTATTGGGGTGGGTAGGATATACATTTCTTAAAGGGTGGGTAGAACATCCTTATAAGAGAAAGAGCATATCTTTTTATACTTTCAACATAGTTATTTGTACATCATTGTTGCTTACTAATAATGTACTATTTTTGTTTTCTTTTTGAAAATGAGTTGTTTTGTTGCGTCCATCATATATTTTTATGAGGCTCAGAATCAAGTTTTCATGGGCTGTAAAAGGTTGTTTGGTTGCTGCGGAATTGGAGGGGGAAAAGTTAGAATTTAGATTTTACTGAATGCATGCTTTATTTTCTCACTAGGTTGCGTATATTTAGTTTGCATTTCTGGGTTGAAATCAAGTTTCCATCGATAGGGTTGATGCAGTATGAGTGATAGAGTCTCATGGCGTGAGTTTCTGATTGTAGTTCCGTTTTTATTTGAGATATAAAAATTGGTTATAATATGGGTTATTTACTGAACTTGGATCTTTAGGTATGGAAGGAAATGGAATTCTAATTGGTTAGCTAGAACTGTTCTAGTTTCCTTTGTATATGTGACTGAATGCTATTCACTAAGTTTGGATAATTCCCAAGGATACTGAAACTCTTGATTGGTAATGGACTAATATGACTAATATCATAGTTCATTTAATTTTTAAATTTAGTTTGTATTTATTTTGAAGTATTTCTCTTGTTTATTGTTTCTAACATTAAGTCATTTGTGTTTGTAGATGTGAGAAATCGTCTAGTTTTTTATCCATTATAAGTGTACGTGGAAAGCGCTACTGACTATCTTTCAAAACCAAGGCTCACAGCGAGGTAAGAAGACTTGAACTTATTTGTGAACCCTGTGAAACTCTTGTGGTAATGCATTTGAGTATGTTTGAATGTTTGGCATTGGCAAGAATATTAAAGGTTCTGACCTTACTGTTTACTTTTGTTTGATTTTGGTAGTCTTTGACCTTACTGTATACTTTTAGAAAACTGTATCATTTGGTAAGGAGTCATAAGCTGATTTTTTGTGAGTCACAAGTTCACATCCTAATGGTCATTTGAAGACAAAAATCACCATATTCCGACCTTGAATGTAGTTTTCGTGGAATACCCAAGTCAGACCTGAAAATCTGAAACTCTGACAGCAACACTCCTCTTGCATGCCTACATTCTCACTTGTCCTTGTGTGATTTTGTGATATTTTTTTAACTGAAATTGTTTGGATAATATTAGGGTAACTGAATATATTGAATTTTACTTGCAATGAATGACAAGTTTGCTTTAATTTTTTGTGAAATTTGAAATTGTTAGATGGATAAGTCATGGATGTTTGCTGATAGAAGGTCGAGGGCATATGAATTAGGGATGGAAGCATTCTTCAAGTTTTCATTAGAAAATACGAGAAACCCAAACCTGATTCATTGTCCTTGCACGAAGTGTGGCAATGTGAAGCAGTTTGGTGTTGGAGTTGTAAGGGATCATTTATATTATAATGGTGTTGATAAAAGTTACCAACAATGGATATGGCATGGAGAACCTTCTAGGTCAGCTACAAATACAGTTAGAGAGAAAGAGCAAACTGAAGTAGAACGTTCATTTCTCTCTGAAACAGTGGAGATGGAAGGTGATAAGGCAAACTATTTTTCAGATGACGCAGCTCAAGATTTTTTGAATGTTATTGGGGATGGAGATACACCTTTGTATCCTGGTTGTACAAAACACACTAAGCTATCTGCACTAGTGAGGTTGTATAATTTGAAGGCAAAGCATGGATTGAGTGATGCAGGTTTCTCTGATTACCTTATTGCTTTTGGGGATTTGCTTCCAGAAGGTAATAAGCTACCCATATCCATGTATGAGGCAAAGAAGGCTCTGTGTGCATTAGGAATGGATTATGAGAAAATACATGCATGTCCTAATGACTGCATCTTGTACAGAAATGAAAATGAGGATGAAACCAGTTGTCCTACTTGTAGTCTGCCAAGGTGGAAGATTGGTAAGGATTCAAAAATGAAGGAGGGGGTGCCTGCCAAGGTCTTGTGGTATTTTCCCATTCTCCCAAGGTTTAAAAGGATGTTCGAATGTAGTGAAATAGCTGAGAGTTTAACTTGGCATGCTAATAAAAAACTGAATGATGGACAGATGCGGCATCCCGCTGATTCCCCATCATGGAAGTTAGTTGATTTTAAGTGGCCAAACTTCTCAGAAGATCCAAGAAACCTTAGACTAGCAATATCAGCTGATGGCTTCAATCCCCATAGTTCTTTGAGTAGCAAATACAGCTGTTGGCCAATTATACTAGTTACTTATAATCTTCCTCCATGGTTGTGTATGAAAAGGAAGTTCATGATGCTGACTTTATTAATTTCTGGTCCTAAACAACCTGGAAATGATATAGATGTGTACCTGACACCTTTGGTTGATGATTTAAAATCTTTATGGGCAGGAGTTCCAGGAGTGTATGATGCGTTCAGCTGTGAATACTTCACCCTTAAGCTGTACTTCTTTGGGCAGAGATAATGGCAGAGGAGAAAAGAAAGATCTCGGCTCAAATTTTGGAGGAGGAGCGAGCAAATATTGTGGCCAAACTTGTGATGGATGAGCGAGACAAGTTAATGGCAGCAGGGTCCCCTGATTGGCAGGCCAAGGTGACTACATTGAATGAAATACTAGCTAATGTCAAGGGTCCTGCTGCAAATATCCCAGTCCCGGTACAAAAGACTGCTCCTCCCACTCCCCCAACTCCACACACCGTGGAATATGGATCGGATAAAGCCAGTTGTAATGCTGCAAAGAAGGTGTTGGGATTGAATGACAATCCAAAGGAGGATGACATCATGGATGTGGATTCTGAATTTGTGAGGGAATCAATATTTAAGGTGATTCAATGAAATTTTATATGCATCTAAACAATGTCTTCAGTTACGCTTAGTTAAAATGCTTAGTGAAAATGCCTTCAGTTATGCTTAGTTAAAATGCCTTCAGTTAATTTGAAATTGTGTCTTGTGTGCAGGGGAAACAATGCAAGTTAGTTGTGGAAGGTGAGGATAAAAAAATTGTTGCACATGCAACACTGATTGAGGTACAAGTTGACAACCCGACTGTCCATGGCATTTCTTTGGGAAAGGACAACCTCAGGGTTTCAATCTATGCTTCATTTAATGATGATGCACTGCTTCCCATCCCTGTGAGAGGCGAACTTGAAACTGTGGGCCAAGCCAAAGGTAGTGTTGTAGCTTGGCCAAAACAGTTTGTTTTGCCTATGGAGGAGAACAAAAAGGGTATTAAGGTATTGTGGTCAACCATGTTGATTTTGGCAATTGTTGATGTTATTTATGAAATCCTACATCTAACATATTTTTAATTTTGAACCTAGAAACCCTTGAAGGCCAAAGCTGATAAGCATCAAAAGAGTGTAAACAAGCCACAACCTTTGGACCTGAAAGTACTGCCCCCTACATTGAAGGTGTTATGCATGTATGCACAAACTGGCATGAAGAAGGATGCGACAATCCACTTTGTAATTGAACCTGAAGTTTTTGGTCAGCCTCGGAAAATCCACGTACTGAGTGAAGATATAGAGCAGTTTAGCCGTATGGAGGAGATATCAGCCACTTGCATTGTTGTGTATATGAGGTAGCTTAATTATGTCTTTCCATGTGAATTAAGTAATAAGTTTGGCAAGCTTTCTTCCACTATGATATGTTAAATTATGTATGTTCCTTATAGGTTTTTATTCGATGTGGTTAAGAAATCAAAAATGAATGACATGATTGGTTTTATTGACCCTGCTCGAATTGGGGCTATTGGCTGTGGAACCGTTGATGAGAGATCACGAGTATTAGCAGATAGGTTCAAAAGTTCTGCTGAGGATCAGCTTTACTTAGTCCCTTATAACTCTGGGTAAGTAATTGTTTTAATGTGTTTTCTAGTTGTTTTGCAATTTAACATAATCCATAAGAAGTTTGGTAGATGTTTAATGAATTTTTTGTGTAGAAATCATTGGGCGTTAACGGTTGTCAATCCGGACAAGGAGATTGTCCATTTTTTGGACCCAATGAGAAGGAGACTATGTGGTGAAGAATGGAGAACCGTGGTGGACAAGTAAGTAATTAATTGAGCAGAAGCTTGATTCCCAAAACAGCAGTTTGATTTATTTATGCATATGCATGTATAAGGTTTTTATTTGCTATGCTGATACACGGTATCTTTTTTCATGTTAAAGTGCGATCAGAATCTTTAAAGCCCAAGGGAATAAAAAAGGGAACAAGGCAGTTGTGTGGAAAAACTTGTCGGTATGCATGTTTGCTAATTTCTACTCAAGTTCATAGTGATTTAGATATAATACTTAAGATTATGAATTTCGATCCTAATTCTATTGCTTATACTATTTAGGGCATTCCTCAACAATCAACCCACAAGGAGTGTGGCTATTTTGTTATGCGGTTTATGAAAGAGATAGTTGAAGATGAAGGATTAAGATTTGCTACCAAGGTACAAACTGAACTTGAAATTTAGACTTAATTTTATACTATTTGGAATGTATATATACTAGGATATATATATCATGGGAAGTTTGAAATTTAATAAGCTGAAAGGTTAATTGCATGTGGGGCAGATTTTAAGTCCTAGGTAGCATTTGGCCTAGACTTAATTGGGACAGATTTTAAGTCTTATGCACATTTGCATGTGTTCATAGTAGCATTATGAAAACAAAGAAGTTATTTATAGTAGCAACTTGATGCCCTACTAGTTTCCAAGTCGCTTGTTCTCTTTTATTTTTGATTTTTTTTCTTTGGTGTATTTAGGTTACTCATTTTACATATGCTTATCATTTGTTGTGTTGTTGTGCACCTTTGATAGTTTATTTTTGAAAATCCCACCTTTCTTTGGGTCATGCAACTCTTTTCTTGGACCTATGCTTAGATTTAGCCTGTTTGTTTTGTCATGTTGACCAATTGATTGGTGACTTGCACTTTGATGAAATTGATTAATTGGCCAGCAAATTTCCTGAATTTTTGTAACTTCTAAACAGATATTGGGGTTCACTATTTTTGTGTAGTCGTCATAAGTGGAATTAAGCTCTTTCATCTAATTAAGTTTGCATGCTAGAATTATTTCAATCTTACCAAATCAAAATAGACCTTTGAACAATTTTCTGCTGTCTACTAAACTTTGCCCAGGTTTGAATGTTGAATGTTGGTATACTGCATGTGTTACAGTGTGCATGTTTCATGGTGTCATGATAACATGATGGTTTGGCTGCAACCTCATTACACTTGGGACATGTTTCATTTTGTTTAAAATGTGGTTTGGATCAATTGTGTAAAAACCCTTGTTAATTATGATGATGATGGATTAACTTTATGGTTATGACAGGTTGATTGTTTTTTAAGTCAATTAGATCATTAATTTGATGGTTGATGATTAACTTGATGGTTATGGCAGGTTAATTGTTTTTTAAGTCACTTAGATCATTATTTTGATTGTTTGTTCTTGCTTTGTATGTTTGTTCTTTGGTTCAAGGGTTTCCCCTGCTCCTTTTTTTTATTGATTCATTCAATTACTAAAAAAAAAGGTTAATTAAACAAAAATGTTGAATTTCTTATTGGTGTATTCCCTTATGTTAATCCCTTTGTTACTCCATGGTTAATTTCAGTGGGAAAGGAGAAAGGACAACACCTACTCACAGGACCAGATTGATGAAGTACGTGCTGAATGGGCAGGCTTTCTGGTGCGCTATATGTAGATCCAATACGTACTCCTCACTTCCCTAAATCTGCTGGCTGGGTTTAACAAGCATTTTTTGGTAAATATTTTGTATAGCTAACTGGCTAGGCTGTGTAGACATGCAATATTATGATGGGAGCAGTTCATTGACTAGCTAATCTTGCAAAGTCAGATATTTTGGTATTTATATGGCTGACTTTGCACGATTACTTAGGTTAGACCATGTCATCCCTAGCTTTATAGTTTTTGTAATCAACAAGTATTTTGGTAGTTATCAAGTTACTTATAATTTTTTGGGCTGTACATTAATTGGCAAGGAATGTGTGAATGGGTTTGTTAATTATCATGATCGACTTTGTAAACTCCAATTCCAATTTAATGAATTCATGGATCTTTTTGAGTTACCAATATTTGTGGATTACTTTGGATGCAACAAGCAGGGATTTAGTGGGATTTAATTCCAATTGGATATGCAAGCAGGGAATTAATGGGGATTCAATTGGATGTAAGCAAGGATATTAAAATGTGAATCAAACAAACAACAGTTTTAAATTTAAAAAAATTATGTTAATTAATAATAGACAACGGTTTTAGTTAAATAACCATTGTATAAAACACCTACTAACAACAGTTAAAACGATTAACCAAAAAATTGATGTGTATCATCTATCTATACAACATTTTTGAAAAAAAATAACTTGTCAAACACCTAACTTAACATCACATATAGTTAAAAAACGTTGTGGAAAACCTGATTACCCAACGGTTTTAAGATATAAAATGATATGTATAAGTAATTAAAATAACATGTTTTAGTAAAAACTGTT
>QANW01000533.1:8819-20432 GCA_003254865.1 Dryas drummondii
ATGTGCGGCCAGCTAGGGTTTGGAGAAAGAAGATGCGGCTGCTAGGGCTTGGCTTCTTGGGCTTAAGTGACTTGCGCAAGGCCCTAGGGTTTCTCTCTCTCTTTTGCGCATGGTGTAGCTGATTTCCTCCCCTAATGGGCCTCCAATAAATCAGGAATTAAAATGAAATAAATCAGGTAATCCCAAATCTGATTTTTAGAGCCCAATTAGGAAGGAAAGCCTTGCAAGGTGCGGCCAGCCCTTCTCTCTTAGCACACACGCCATCCTATGTGGTTTGGGCTGGGCTTCCATTTCTTCATGCTCTTGGACCCTCTCTTGATCTTGGGTTTCCCTTTAAACAGCACATATTCTTTTAAGCTCAAAATGGGCTGATTTGCATCCATTTAATTCCTATGGCCTTTCCACCTACAAAAGAGAAAAACACAAATAAATAACATAAAATATAGGGACTAAGTACTAAATACATGAAGATAGAGGGCCTAAAATGCAAACATTTAAGGACCCAACAAAGCACGAGGTCGACCCCACAGGGAATGGTTAATACACAACAAATCAATTCAATTAATCAATAGAATAACTAAACGGGGGATTTTGGAAAGATGGAAACACACGCACACATCACCACATGCACACACCCATTATCCTATCTTGCAATGTTAAGTTTTCAGTTTCAAATCAGATATGCATACTCTAACCATTCAAGGCTAATGAAAAATCAATTCGAACACAATGTATTAAAGTTTGGCTGCTAAAAAGGTTTGATTAGTTACTTTCTCGCAATTGTTCTCCTAAGGCATATATTAAGAGCTTCTTAGGTCTCCCCTAATCAGTTAACTTACATGTTACCTAAGAGCTTTGTTAGGCATACCCTAGGGCAACTGTTATCCATGTAAGAGTCATTAAGATCTATGAGAACGTCAAACATGCACAACATACAAGCTTTGATTATTTCCTTATAGAGGTCGCACAAAACCATTACCAAGAATAATCCCTTATTCCCTTGTTACTTGTGATTTAGTGTCTTTGATTAGTTCACAGCTAACCTAACAAATAAATTAGATGCAATTATCCTAAGGTGATCAGTCAAAGGACGCAAACAACTAGTGACGGATTCAATTAGATAATGAGAATTTAATACATGCAAACATCAAATTCATTCATCAAGAGCCGTATAAACGATTTGTTAAAGCATGGCAAATCTGAAAATTAACCTACAACTAACATGCAAGATAGAATAATAAACTACATAATTAAAATAGAAAAGAAAATCTGAATAATATAAATAAATTCTCAATCCATGTTGGCAAGCAAACTAATTAAACAAAACAATTAAAACCTAGAATTCCAAAAGAAAAACAAAGAGAACATCCCTAGAGTGGTAGCAGCGGCGGCACAAGGTGGCAGCAGCTGCGCAAGGTGGCAGCAGCGGCGGCACAAGATGGCACTCCTCCTAGGCTTCTGCACAAAAATAAAGAGAAGAGATAGAGGGGCTGCAGCTTGAAAGGAAAAGAAAAGAAAAAGAGAAAGGAGGCTAGGGTATTGGCGGCTGCAAGAGAGAGAGGGAACAGCTAGGGTTAGTGAAATTTCACACAGGAGAGAACCCTCTTTTTGAGTTATAAGGATATATTTATAGAGGAGAGTGGGGCTGCAATTTCTATTCCTCTTCAATGTGGGATTGCTGGAACTTAACCTAATGGACCAAGGCCACACTCACTTAAGCCCAATATGCATAACAATCTGCCCCTTGCGTAAATCACTAGGCCCTCAACCTTCAGCCCATGCGCCAGCCACTTAGCTTGCACTTAAACCCATGCCGCACCCTCCTTAGGGTTTTGCGCCTGGCCCAAGCTCAATGGCTTGGCCGAAAATCACTCTTATCCATTTGTGCTTTGACCCAATATCTTCCAGAAGCTTCTAGAACCTTTGACTTGTTCACTTTGACTTTTGACTACTTCTCCTTGTCCACCTTGGAATCCTTATTGACTTAGGATTTCTATCTTCACTCGGATTTAACAATTACCATTTTGCCCTTCGTGACTCCTATTTTCATTAGGACACCATTTCCTACTCGGATTAGGTTTCCTAGTTCAAATAGGATTTCCTGCTCCAACTAGGATTTCTCATTTTTAGCTTCGTATCTTCATGATTTCTTCTTATTCAAGCTTGATATTTCCTTGTGAGACTAGGAATCCTAGTTTGACTGAGATTCAGCATTTCCTGGTATGACCAGGTGATGAGTGTGCATTTTGCATCACTTTATGATACTAATTCCTTAAGCTAGAGTGGTAGAACTCGATATTTTGTGTTTCTTGTCTTGGTTTTGTATTTTCAGGTCAAATGAAGCAGAAATGAGAAAAAGAAGCAAATGGAGCCATTTTGGGACATTTCCTGATCAAACTAGGAAAACGAGTGAAATTCTGGTCAAACCAGGAAAAGTGCAGAAATCCTAGTCAAATGAGGATTCCTAGTCACACTAGGAAACATCAAGTCCAGAACCATCATTGCGGAGCCAGAAATGAGAAATCCTGATTCGAACAGGAAATCCTGGTTAAACTAGGAAACCTAACCCAACTAGGGAAAGGAGTCCTAATGACACTAGGACACCCCGGGGGCAATATGGTCATTACGAGAAGTCGAAATGGATAAGGAATCCTTCATTTTCAAGAAATCCTAGTGGCACCAGGAAATGTTGGTCAAAGTCAACTCTACAAAGTCAAGGTTCCAGAAGCTTCTAGAAGGTGGTGGACATCCATGGAAATGAATGGAGGGAAGAATTGAATTTGAATTCAAATGGAAATGAGGGGCAAAATGGGAAGTCAAAAGTCGAGGGCGCATGGGCCTAAGGGATGCCGACCCAAGATGGGCCATGCATGCACATGCATGGGCCCAAATCGTAGCAGCCAAAGTCTATATGTGAAGAGCAAGATGGCAGCCCATGCATGCCATGCAAACATAGCAGCCAAGGAGCCCATGCGCAAGCCCAAGATGCAAGCCCAAGATGGAAGCCCATGGAGTGAAACCCTAGCCCATCTTGTGCAAGCCACTTCAGCCCAACACATGTGAGCCCAATGCACATCAAGGTCCAAGACCAGCAGCCCATGCGCAAGGGGGGAGGCCTAGCTGACTTGCATACCCCACTTAAGCCCAAAGGGCCATGCCCTTGCCGCAAGCCCACAAGCTAGAAACCCTAGCTGATGCCGCAAGCTACAAGGAGCAGAAACCCTAGCTGCCCTAAGTCACCTTTTCCTTGCCTCTCAAGGATTGCACCTCTATATATACCTCATATACTTCAGAACCCTAGACACCTTCTCCTAGTTTTATTTTCAGTTTTAGGTTTTTATTTTCAGAAGTTAGAGAGAGTGAGAGAGAGCTGAATTCAGAGGGACTTAGAGAGAGAAGGTGGCGTGACAAGTGAGAGAGAGAAGGAACCAGCCTGCTGCCGCAAGCCCTAGCTCACCTTGCCGTGAGTTCCTCCTGCTTGCTAGGTTCCTCCTTCTTCCTCTCTCCTTGCCGCAGCCACCCTAGTGTTTGCATCTCTGATTTTGTTTTCTTTTTACTTCTGGAATTCTGATTGCATGTTGATTTAAGTTTCTGAATTTATTTAGTTTATGTTTCTGAAATTAATTAGTTTGTGACTCTGATTTTATTTAGTTGATGTTCTTAATTTATTTAGTTTATGCCTTTGAATTTATTTAAGTTGTGTTTCTGATTTATTATCAATCATGAATTGAGATTTTATTATTGTTTCTGTTTTTATTTATTTAATTTAGTATGTAGGTTAGTTATTCTATCTTGCATGTTAGTTGTAGGTTGATTAATGGATTCGTATGCTTTAACAAATTGTTTATCCGTTTCTTGGTCTGTTAATTTGATGTTTGCATGTATTAAATTTACACTATCTATTAGAACCCGTCACTAGTTGTTTGCATCCTTAGGGTAATTGCATCTAGTTTATTTGTTAGGTTTAGCTGTGAAATAGTCAAAGACACTAAACCACAAGTAACAAGGGAATAAGGGATTATTCTTGGTAGTGGGGTTGGCAACCTCTATAAGGAAATAGTCAAAGCTTATATGTTGTGCATATTTGACGTTCTCATAAAACTTAATGACTCCTGCATGGGTAACAGCTGTCTTAGCTTGAACTAGGGAACATGTAGGTTAACTGGCTAAGGAAGGCCAAAGAAGCTGTTAGTTTATGCATTAGGAGAACAATTGCGAGAAAGTAACTAGCCAAACCTTTTTAGCAGTCAAACTTTAATATGTTGTGTTCAAATTAACTATCATTAGCCTTGGATGGTTATTGCATGCTTATCTGATTTAAAACTGAAAACTTAAAATTGCAAGATAGAATAAAGGGTGTGTGCGTGTGGTGATATGTGCGTGTGTTTCCATCTTCCAAAACCCCCCATTTAGTTATTCTATTGATTATTTGAATTGATTTGTTGTTTATTAACCATTCCCTGTGGGATCGACCTCGTGCTTGTACGCTTTTTTACTGATGCGATTCGTGCACTTGCGAGTATACTTAGAATGAGGTAATTGTTTATTTTATTCTAAGAAAACACATTGTTGATTATTTTTTTAGAACAAAATAAGCAATTATCTCATTCTAAGTATACTCGCAAGTGCACGAATCGCATTAGTAGCAAAGCGTACAAGCACGAGGTCGATCCCACAGGGAATGGTTAATACACAACAAATCAATTCAATTAATCAATAGAAGAACTAAATGGGGGGTTTTGGAAGATGGAAACACACGCACACATCACCACACGCACACACCCTTTGTTCTATCTTGCAATGTTAAGTTTTCAGTTTCAAATCAGATAAGCATGCAATAACCATCCAAGGCTAATGACAGTTAATTTGAACACAACATATTAAAGTTTGACAGCTAAAAAGGTTTGGCTAGTTACTTTCTCGCCATTGTTCTCCTAATGCATAAACTAAGAGCTTCTTGGGCCTTCCTTAGCCAGTTAACCTACATGTTCCCTAGTTCAAGCTAAGGCAGCTGTTACCCATGCAGGAGTCATTAAGTTTTATGAGAACGTCAAACATGCACAACATATAAGCTTTGACTATTTCCTTATAGAGGTCGCCCAACCCCACTACCAAGAATAATCCCTTATTCCCTTGTTACTTGTGGTTTAGTGTCTTTGACTATTTCACAGCTAAACCTAACAAATAAACTAGATGCA
Organism: Dryas drummondii; assembly: GCA_003254865.1. Classification (NCBI taxonomy): domain Eukaryota; kingdom Viridiplantae; phylum Streptophyta; class Magnoliopsida; order Rosales; family Rosaceae; genus Dryas; species Dryas drummondii. Next base: position 14,018 of record QANW01000533.1, read on the forward strand.
ATTACCCTAAGGTGGCCAGTCAAAGGATGCAAACAACTAGTGACGGGTTCTAATAGATAGTGGAAATTTAATACATGCAAACATCAAACTAACAGACCAAGAGACGGATAAACGATTTGTTAAAGCATGCAAATCCATTAATCAACCTACAACTAACATGCAAGATAGAATAAATAAACCTACATAATTAAAATAGAAAAGAAAATCAGAATAATATAAATAAATTCCCAATCCATGTTGGAAAGCAAACTAATTAAACAAAACAATTAAAAACTAGAATTCCAAAAGAAAAACAAAGAGCACATGCTTAGAGAGTGGCAGCGGCAGCGGCGGCGGCACAAGGTGGCAGCGGCTTGACGTCTTCCTCCTCCTTTGGTTCAGCAGAAAAATAAAGAAAGAGAGATGATGGTGGTTGTGGCAAGGGAAGAGAAATAATGGGGGCTGCTAGGGTTCCTAGGCTGCGTGAGAAAAGAAAGAGAGAGAATGGAGGCTAGGTTGTGCGGCAAGAAGAGAGAGAGACTAGGCTAGGGTTTCTGAAATTTCAGAGAGAGCTCCCTCTCCTTGAGTTATAAAGATGTATTTATAGAGGAGAGTGGGGCTGAGATTTCTCTTTCTCTTCAATGTGGGATAAGTGCATTCCTTGCATACCAAGACTTATAATTTTCGGCCAAACATGAGCCTTGGGCTGATTTGGGCTCTTTTTGGGCGTAACTCCCTTTTCAGCTTGCGGAACTGCTGCGCTACCTCCACTAAAATGACCATATCTTGCGCTAGAAAACTCGGAATCGAAATCCGTAAAATTCCCTGCGAAGCTAACATCCGTATCTTTCCAACCATGTATGGCATGCTACCTGATTCATTCTGGAGAATTACAGAATTGCTGTAGAAATTGGTGCTCTATTTTCCAGGGTTTTGACTTCTTTTTCAGCTAGGATTCCTTGGGCTTTCTCTTTGTAGGCGTGATGGGCTAGGGTTTCCTTTAAAAGAACATGGGCTGGCTGCAACAAGCAAGTGGCGTGATGGGCTTTAGGAATGCATGGCTTGCGCATGGCTGTATGACTTGGGCTGAATGGGCTGCAAGCATGCAAATAATGTGTTGGGCTGCCACCTCACCATTCTGGTGGATTTTGACTTCACCTAGGCTCAAAGCCCAATTGACTTCATGACATGATATGGTTGACCCTTGACCATTGACTTTGACTTCCAATTTTACCCCTCTCTCCTTCTTGGATTCGAATTCATTTCTTCCCTCCATTTGATTCCATGGATGTCCACCACCTTCTAGAAGCTTCTGGAACCTTGACTTGATTGAGTTAACTTTGACCAACCTTTCCTAATCCAACTAGGATTTCTTGTAAATGAAAGATTCCTTATCCATTTTGACTTCTCGTAATGACCATATTGCCCCTGGAGTCTCCTAGTGTCATTAGGACTCCTTTCCCTAGTAGGGTTAGGTTTCCTAGTTCAACCAGGAATTCCTGTTCCAATAAGGATTTCTCATTTCTGGCTCGACAATGATGGTTCTAGACTTGATGTTTCCTAGTGTGACTAGGAATCCTCATTTGACTAGGAATTTAGCTCTTTTCCTAGTTTGACCAGGAATTGACCCATTTTCCTAGTTTGACCAGGAAATGTCCCAAAACGGCTCCATTTGCTCCTATTTCCTATTTATGCTTCATTCGACCTAAAAACACAAAACCAAAACAACAGACACAAAAAGATCGAGTTCTAACACTCTAGGTTAGGGAGTTAGTATCATAAAATAGCGTAAAATGAACACTCATCACACATCAACACCACGATTTCTCCACTTTTCCTAGTTTGACTAGGAAATGTCTAAAAATGGCTCTTTCAGCTCCTTTTCTCTTCTTTACTCATTTTATCCTATAAGAACAAAAACAAACTAACAAAACCCAAAATACCGAGTTCTTGCACTCTAGGTTAGGGAGTTAGTATCATAAAATAGTGTAAAATGAGCACTCAACACTTAACACCAAATATGGTTCAATAGGTCTAAAACGCAAATCCTATCATGAGAATGTGCTTCCCCATGTCTTTCTTGGCTACTAGCCACGTTTTGGTGCAATTTGGATGAAATTGGACCAAGTATGCAACGAAATGACGTTTCGGTGCGTTCTTAACACCAAATGTGGCTCAATAGGTTTAGAACGCTAATCCTAACATAAGAAAGTGTTTCTCCATGTCTTTCTGTCCTACCAGTCACGTTTTGGTGCAATTTGGACAAAATTGAACCAAGTATACACTGAAATGATGTTTCAGTGCCATTTGGACGAATTTGGACCAAGTGTGCACCAAAATGACGTTTTCGTACGTTTTTAACATCAGATGAAAATAAGTCTAGAACACTAATCCTAATATGAAAAACTATTTTCCTATGTCTTTTTTACCAATCGTGCTCGTTTTGGTATAATTTAGACGAAATTAGACTTAGTTTGTACCGAAATGACGATTTCGTGCATTCCTAACACCAAATGTGGTTTAATAGGTCTAGAACGCAAATCCTAACTTGAGAATGTGCTTCCTGATCTCTTTCTTGCCCACCGTCCACGTTTTGGTACAATTTGGACGAAATTGGACCAAATATGTATCGAAATAACGTTTTCTTTTGTTCTTAATACCAAATGTTATTCAATACGTCTAGCAAGCAAATCCTAACATGATAATTTTTTTTGCATTTCTTTCTTGCCAACCGGGAGCAATATGGTGAAATTTGGACGAAATTGGACCAAGTACGCACAGAAATGACGTTTTCCTGTGTTCTTAACACCAAATGTGGTTTAATAGGTCTAGACCGCTAATCCTAGCATGAGAAAGTGTTTTCTCATGTCTTTCTTGCCAACCGGTCACATTTTAGGGCAATATGGATGAAATTAGACCAAGAATGTACTGAAATGACGTTTTTTTGCGTTCTTAACACCAAATGCATTCTTATCACCAAATCTGATTCAATAAGTGTTGTATGTTTTCCAAAAGCAAATTAAATACCCTTTTCTGAGCTCTAGGTTAACTCGCAAGTGCACGAATCGCGGAGTAGCAAAGCTTACAAATACGAGGTCGATCCCACAGGGAATTGTGCTAGTGTTATGATCACTAACTTAATTAAATTCGATTAAATCAACTCTAACTCACACACACAAATGGGGGGTTTTGATTGGTTTTTGAGACTAGACAAACTAACAGATAAATGACTAAACTTTAAAATAACAACTGAATGAATTTGGATAAAACAATAATAAAGAAACACTAGGGGTCAGAATCTACCACTATCATACCATTCACTCTACTATGGATATTAACAATCAATATATAAACATGTCAACAAAGTTCGTCTACTAAAAGGTTTGACTAGTTACTTTTAGCAATTACTGCTCTTACTGTGCATAAACTAAGAGCTTTTTGGGCCTTCCTTAGCCAGTTAACTTGCATGTTCCCTAGTGCTAAGCTAAGGTAGCTGTTACCCATGCAAGAGTCATTACGATCTGTGAGAGTGACAAACACATAGCGCATAGCTCCAAATTAATGTACCCTATGTCCTCTATGATCCCTTTTCTCATGAATATTATCTTAGGATATCCACTTGTTGCCTATTGAAACTATCATCCTTTCGAGCTTATTTAGTTTCACAACAAATATCTAGATGCATGCAACCTAAGGTGATCAGTCAAAGATGCGAAACAAATAGATTCAATTTAAACAGAGATCCAAGATTTGTCAACATGTAAATAATTAAAATATCAATAATCCATAGTGAGAGTAAGCAACATCGCTAGGGCTTCATCCTAGCCCTTGATGAGTGTGCATTTTGCATCACTTTATGATACTAATTCCTTAACCTAGAGTGTTAGAACTCGATATTTTTTGTTTCTTGTCTTGTTTTTGTATTTTCAGGTCAAATGGAGCCATTTTGGGACATTTCCTGGTCAAACCAAGAAAACGAGTGAAATCCTGGTCAAACCAGGAAAAGTGCAGAAATCCTAGTCAAATGAGGATTCCTAGTCACACTAGGAAACATCAAGTCCAGAACCATCATTGCGGAGCCAGAAATGTGAAATCCTGATTCGAACAGGAAATCCTAGTTGAACTAGGAAACCTAACCCAACTAGGGAAAGGAGTCCTAATGACATTAGGAGACCCCAGGGGCAATATGGTCATTACGAGAAGTCGAAATGGATAAGGAATCTCTCATTTTCAAGGAATCCTAGTTGCACCAGGAAATGTTGTTCAAGGTTCCAGAAGCTTCCAGAAGGTGGTGGACATCCATGGAAATGAATGGAGGGAAGAAATGAATTTGAATTCAAATGGAAATGAGGGGCAAAATGGGAAGTCAAAAGTGGAGGGCCAATGGGCCCTAGGGATGCCGAACCAAGATGGGCCATGCATGCACATGCATGGGCCCAAACCCTAGCAGCCCAAAGGCCATACGCAAGGAGGAAGATGGCAGCCCATGCATGCGCATGCATGCCATGCGTTTACTAGCAGCCAAGGAGCCATGCGCAAGCCCAAGGTGACAAGCCCAAGGTGGAAGCCCATGGAGTAAAACCCTAGCCCATCTTGTGCAAGCCACTGAAGCCCAACATGGAAGCCCAACATGCAAGCCCAAAGCCCAAGACCAGCAGCCCATGCGCAAGGGAGGGACCCTAGCTAGGCTAGGCGTGAGCCACTTAAGCCCAAAGGGAGCAGCCCATGCCGCAAGGCCCTGATGCAGCTAACCCTAGCTGAAGCCGCAAGCAACTAGGAGAGGAAAACCCTAGCAGCCGCAAGTTTCTCCTCCTTGCCTCTCAAGGAATGCTCCTCTATATAAATCCTCTTCATTCAGAACCCTAGTATCACTTTTTGCACCTACACACTCCAGCCGAAAATTCTCTCTTCTCCTAGTTTTATTTTTCTGTTTCAGGTTTTTAGTTTCAGCTTTTATTTTTGTGAGGATTAGCCGAAGGGTGAGAGAGAGAGAAGAGTGGCGTGAAAGCAAGGAAGGAGGACCCTTTCCCGCAAGCCCTAGCTCACCCCAGCCGTGAGCCAATTGCTTGTGGAGGTTGCCTTCTCTCTTGCCTTGCCGCAGCCCTCTGTTGAGTGCTCAATTTACACTATTTTATGATACTAACTCCCTAACTAAGAGTGCAAGAACTCGATACTTTGTGTGTTTTTAGTTTGTTTTTGTTTTTATAGGATAAAATGAGCAAAGAAGAGAAAAGAAGCCAAAAGGACCATTTTTAGACATTTCCTGGTCAAACTAGGAAAACGAGGGAAATCCTGGTCAAACCAGGAAAGGGGCCGAAATCCTAGTCGAATGAGGATTCCTAGTCACACTAGGAAACATCAAGTTCAGAACCATCATTGCGGAGCCAGAAATGAGAAATCCTGATTGGAACAGGAAATCCTGGTTGAACTAGGAAACCTAACCCAACTAGGGAAAGGAGTCCTAATGACACTAGGAGACCCCAGGGGCAATATGGTCATTACGAGAAGTCGAAATGGATAAGGAATCCTTCATTTACAAGAAATCCTAGTCACACTAGGAAATGTTGGTCAAAGTCAACTCTACAAAGTCAAGGTTCCAGAAGCTTCTAGAAGGTGGTGGACATCCATGGAAATAAATGGAGGGAAGAAATGAATTCAAATTCAAATGGAAATGAGGGACGAAATGGGAAGTCAAAGTTAATGGTCAAGGGTCAACTATGACAAAGTCAACAAGTCAAATGGGTCATGGGCCTATGCAATGCCGAAATCTGAAGGGGCCATGCATGCATGCATGCGCCAGCCCAAGAGGAAGCCCAATGCGCCAAATCCAAGACCAGCAGCCCATTCCAAGCTTCCTTGCGCTAGCCCACTTGCAAGTCACTTAAGCCCATCACGCTTACAAGGTTGCAGTAGCCCAAGTCGACACACAAGGAGTCCTTATCTTGCAAGGAAGTCAAAACCCTGAAATCTGAACATCAAATTTCGACAGCAATTCTGTAATTCTCCAGAACGAACCAGGTAGCATGCCATATATGGTTGGAAAGATACGGATGTTAGCTTCGCAGGGAATTTTACGGATTTCAATTCCGAGTTTTCTAGCTCAAGATATGGCCATTTTAGTGGAGGTAGCGCAGCAGTTCCGCGAGCTGAAAAAGGAGTTACGCCCAAAAAGAGCCCAAATCAGCCCAAGGCCCATGCTTGGCCGAAAATTATAAGCCTTGGTGTGCAAGGAATGCACTTATCCCACATTGGAGAGAAATAGAAATCTCAGCCCCACTTCCTTCTATAAATATATCTCTAAAAATCAGAAAAGGGGGTCTGTTCTGAAGTTCTCTTTCATTTTTTTTTCTTTTAATTTTCGCAGCCCTAGCAGCCCCTCTCTCCTCCTCTTGCCGCACACCCCTTCTCCTCTCTCTCTCTCTCTCTCTCTCTCTCT
>QANW01000533.1:20565-31229 GCA_003254865.1 Dryas drummondii
TCTCTCTCTCTCTCTCTCTTTTCCTTTTATTTTCCTGAAGCAAACCCTAGCAGCCACCATCACATCTCTTTCTCTTCTCTTGCCGCAGCCACCTTCTCTTCCTTTCTCTTTATTTTTTTTCTTCTTTTCTTGTCTGGCCGAACACTAGAAGCCACTTTATTTTGTTTCTCTTTTATTTTGTGCTGAACGGAAGAAGAAGGAAGTGAAGCCAAGCAGCAGCCACCAACACCCAGCCGTGCGCGCCACCTTGCCGAGCACCTCAGCCTCCTTGCCGTGGAGCCCAAGGCCGAGCAGCAGCCCATCACGCCACCACCTTGCAGCCGCACCTCCACCCCATCATTCGTGGCTTGATTTCTTTCTCCTTTCCTTTTATTTTAATTGTTTTAATTATGCTTTATTTATTTATGATTTTAATTATGTGTAACTGAATATTGGGCTAGGGCTAGGATGAAGCCCTAGCGATGCTGTTTACTCTCACTATGGATTATTGATTTTTAATTATTTACATGTTGACAAATCTTGGATCTCTGTTTAAATTGAATCTATTTGTTTCGCATCTTTGACTGATCACCTTAGGTTGCATGCATCTAGATATATGTTGTGAAACTAAATAAGCTCGAAAGGATGATAGTTTCAATAGGCAACAAGTGGGTATCCTAAGATAATATTCATGAGAAAAGAGATCATAGATGACATACAGTACATTAATTTGGAGCCATGCGCTATGTGTTTGTCACTCTCACAGATCGTAACGACTCTTGCATGGGTAACAGCTGCCTTAGCTTAGAACTAGGGAACATGCAAGTTAACTGGCTAAGGAAGGCCCAAGAAGCTCTTAGTTTATGCACAGTAAGGGGAGTAATTGCTAAAAGTAACTAGCCAAACCTTTTAGTAGACGAACTTTGTTGACATGTTTATATATTGATTGTTAATATCCATAGTAGAGTGAATGGTATGCTAGTGGTGGATTCTGACCCCTAGTGTTTCTTTTTTATTGTTTTATCCAAATTCATTCAGTTGTCATTTTAAAGTTTTGTCATTTATCTGTTAGTTTGTCTAGCCTGAAAAACCAATTTAAACCCCCCATTTGCGTGTGTGAGTTAGAGTTGATTTAATCTAATTTAATTAAGTTAGTGATCATAACACTGGTACAATTCCCTGTGGGATCGACCTCGTATTTGTAAGCTTTGCTACTCCGCGATTCGTGCACTTGCGAGTTAACCTAAAGCTCAGAAAAAGGTTATTTAATTTGCTCTAGGAAAACATACAACACCCTCTCACTTGGTTTCTTTAATTTTTCTTCTAGTTTTCTGATTCCATGTTAGTTTATGTTTCTGAATTAATTATCTTGTGACTCTGAATTTATTTAATTGAGTTTCTAAATTTCATTAGTTATAGCTTTGGTTCTGATTTTATTTAGTTGTTTATGTTCATGCAATTTAATTTACGCAATCTGATTTAGTTGTTTAGTTGTGCCTTTAATTTTGTATTTCTGATTTTAATTAGTGTAAGCCTTTAAATTCATTAACTTTGCGTTTCTGATTTCTTTTTACAAGCATGAATTGGGATTTTGTTTATTTGTTGCTGTTTTGTTTTTATTTATTTAATTTAATTATGTAGTTTAGTTATTCTATCTTGCATGTTAGTCGTAGGTCGATTAATGGATTTGCATGTTCTAACAAATCGTTTATCCGTCTCTTGGTCTGTTAGTTTGATGTTTGCACATATTAAATTTCCACTATCTATTAGAACCCCCGTCACTAGTTGTTTGCATCCTTTGACTGGCCACCTTAGGGTAATTGCATCTAGTTTATCCGTTAGGTTTAGCTGTAAAATAGTCAAAGACACTAAACCACAAGTAACAAGGAAATAAGGGATTATTCTTAGCAGTGGGGTTGGGCGACCTCTATAAGGAAATAGTCAAAGCTTATATGTTGTGCATGTTTGACGTTCTCATAAAACTTAATGACTCCTGCATGGGTAACAGCTGCCTTAGCTTGAACTAGGGAACATGTAGGTTAACTGACTAAGGAAGGCCCAAGAAGCTCTTAGTTTATGCATTAGGAGAACAATGGCGAGAAAGTAACTAGCCAAACCTTTTTAGCTGTCAAACTTTAATATGTTGTGTTCAAATTAACTGTCATTAGCCTTGGATGGTTATTGCATGCTTATCTGATTTGAAACTGAAAACTTAACTTTGCAAGATAGAATAAAGTGTGTGCGCGTGTGGTGATGCGTGCGTGTGTTCCATCTTTCCAAAACCCCCCATTTAGTTATTCTAGTGATTAATTGCATTGATTTGTTGCTTATTAACCATTCCCTGTGGGATCAACCTCGTGCTTGTACGCTTTGCTATTGATGCGATTCGTGCACTTGCGAGTAAACTTAGAATGAGGTAATTGCTTATTTTGTTCTTAGAAAACATTCAACAGCCCTAGCCCAATATTCAGCTACACATAATTAAATCCATAAATAAAGAAAGCATAATTAAAACAATTAAAATAAAAGAAAGGGAAAAAGAAATCAAGCCGAGGCAGCAAGGTGAAGGCAAGATGGCAGCATGAGATGATGCGGCTGCAAGGGTGGTGTCCCAATGGTGCTGCTCGGCCTTGGGCTCCACGGAAAGGTGGCTGAGGTGCTCAGCCAGGTGGCAGCAAGGTGGAGGCGTGACTAGGTGGTGGTGGCTGCAGCAAGACTTGTTCCTCCTCCTTCAGTTCAGCACAAAATAAAAGAAAAGTGGCTGCAGCAGAAAAATAAAGAAAAGAGATGTGATGGTGGCTGCTAGGGTTTGCTTCAGAAAAATAAAAGGAAGAGAGAGAAAGGACAAGGGGTGTGCGGCAGGAAAGAGGGAGGCTAGCTAGGGTTCCTGAAAATTAAAGAGGAGATAGCCCTCTCCTTGAGTTATAAAGATGTATTTATAGAGGAGAGTGGGGCTGAGATTTCTCTTTCTCTTCAATGTGGGATAAGTGCATTCCTTGCACACCAAGTGTTGATGTGTTTTCTTAGAACAAACTAAACAATTATCTCATTCTAAGTATACTCGCAAGTGCACAAATCGCATCAGTAGCAAAGCGTACAAGCACGAGGTCGATCCCACAGGGAATGGTTAATAAACAACAAATCAATGCAATTAATCACTAGAATAACTAAATGGGGGGTTTTGGAATATGGAACACATGCACACATCACCACACGCACACACCCTTTATTCTATCTTGCAATGTTAAGTTTTTAGTTTCAAATCAGATAAGCATGTAATAACCATCCAAGGCTAATGACAGTTAATTTGAACACAACATATTAAAGTTTGACTACTAAAAAGGTTTGGCTAGTTACTTTCTCGCAATTGTTCTTCTAATGCATAAACTAAGAGCTTCTTGGGCCTTCCTTAGCCAGTTAACCTACATGTTCCCTAGTTCAAGCTAATGCAGCTGTTACCCATGCAGGAGTCATTAAGTTTTATGAGAACGTCAAACATGCACAACATATAAGCTTTGACTATTTCCTTATAGAGGTCGCCCAACCCCACTACCAAGAATAATCCCTTATTCCCTTGTTACTTGTGGTTTAGTGTCTTTGACTATTTCACAGCTAAACCTAACAAATAAACTAGATGCAATTACCCTAAGGTGGCCAGTCAAAGGATGAAAACAACTAGTGACGGGTTCTAATAGATAGTGGAAATTTAATACATGCAAACATCAAACTAACAGACCAAGAGATGGATAAACGATTTGTTAGAACATGCAAATGCATTAATCGACTTACGACTAACATGCAAGATAGAATAACTAACCTACATAATTAAATTAAATAAATAAAAACAACAACCAACAATAATGAAATCCCAATTCATGCTTGCTAAAGAAATCAGAAACGCAAAGTTAACGAAATTAAATGCATGCACGAATTGAAATCAGAACCACAACTAAACTAGATTGAAAAATATAAACTAACTAGAATCTGAAACATGCATTGAATAAAACAAAGCTTTAAACTAATTAAATTCAGCAACTCAATTAAATAAATTCAGAAATATAAACTAGATAAATTTAGAAGCATAACCCAACATAAAATCAGAATTCTAGAAGGAAAAAGGAAACAAAAATCAGAGATGCAAACACATGGAAGCTGCGGCAAGGAGAGAGGAAGAAGGAGGCACCTAGCAAGTAGGAGGAACTCACGGCAAGGTGAGCTAGGGCTTGCGGCAAGGCTGATTCCTTCTCTCTCTCACTTATCACGCCACCCTCTCTTTCTAAGTCTCTCTGAATTCGGCTCTCTCTCACTCTCTCCAACTTCTGAAAATAAAAACCTAAAACTGAAAATAAAACTAGCAGGAGGTAAGAGGATCTCGGCTGGAGTGTAGGAAGTGAGAAGTGAGGTCCTAGGGTTCTGAATTAAGGGGATATATATAGAGGTGCAATCCTTGAGAGGCAAGGAGAAGGTAATTTGCGGCAGCAGCTAGGGTTAGGGTGAATCAGGCCTTGCGGCATGGGCTGCTCCTTGGGCTTAAGTGATTCACGCCTAGCCTAGCTAGGGTTCCTTCCTTGCGCATGGGCTGCTGGTCTTGGGCTTTGGGCTTGCATGTTGGGCTGAAGTGGCTTGCACAAGATGGGCTAGGGTTTCACTCCATGGGCTTCCACCTTGGGCTTGCATCTTGGGCTTGCGCATGGGCTCCTTGGCTGCTAGGGTTTGCATGGGCTGCCATCTTGCTCCTTACGCATGGGCTTTGGGCTGCTAGGGTTTGGGCCCATGCATGTGCATGCATGGCCCATCTTGGTTCGGCATCCCTTAGGCCCATGGGCCCTCGACTTTTGACTTCCCATTTTGCCCCTCATTTCCATTTGAATTCAAATTCATTTTTTCCCTCCATTCATTTCCATGGATGTCCACCACCTTCTAGAAGCTTCTGGAACCTTGACTTTGTAGAGTTGACTGTGACCAACATTTCCTGGTGCAACTAGGATTCCTTGAAAATGAGAGATTCCTTATCCATTTCGACTTCTCGTAATGACCATATTGCCCCTGGGGTCTCCTAGTGTCATTAGGACTCCTTTTCCTTGTTGGGTTAGGTTTCCTAGTTCAACCAGGATTTCCTGTTCGAATCAGGATTTCACATTTCTGGCTCCGCAATGATGGTTGTGAACTTGATGTTTCCTAGTGTGACTAGGAATCCTCATTCGACCAGGATTTCACTCGTTTTCCTGGTTTGACCAGGAAATGTCCTAAAATGGCTCCATTGCTTCTTTTTCTCATTTCTGCTTAATTTGACCTGAAAACACAAAAACAAGACAAGAAACACAAAATATCGAGTTCTAACACTCTAGGTTAAGGAATTAGTATCATAAAGTGATGCAAAATGCACACTCATCACCAAGGCTTATAATTTTCGGCCAAGCATGGGCCTTGGGCTGATTTGGGCTCTTTTTGGGCGTAACTCCTTTTTCAGCTCGCGGAACTGCTGCGCTAACTCCACTAAAATGGCCATATCTTGAGCTAGAAAACTCGGAATCGAAATCCGTAAAATTCCCTGCGATGCTAACATCCGTATCTTTCCAACCATATATGGCATGCAACCTGATTCATTCTCGAGAATTACAGAATTGCTGTCGAAATTGGTGCTCTATTTTCCAGGGTTTTGACTTCTTTTTTCAGCTAGGATTCCTTGGGAGGCAAGGACAAGAAAGTGCGGCAGCAGCTAGGGTTAGGAGAGCATTGGGCTTGCGGCAAGGGCTTTGGTTTTGGGCTTAAGTGACACACGCCAGCCCCCTAGGGTTTAGTGCATGCGCATGGCAGCTAGTCTTGGGCTGGCGCATTGGGCATCCTCTTGGGCTGGTGCATTGGGCTTCCTCTTGGGCTGGCGCATACATGCATGCATGGCCCCTTCAGATTTCGGCATTGCATAGGCCCATGGCCCATTTGACTTGTTGACTTTTTCATAGTTGACCCTTGACCATTAACTTTGACTTCCCATTTTGCCCCTCATCTCTATTTGAATTTGAATTCATTTCTTCCCTTCATTTATTTCCATGAATGTCCACCACCTTCTAGAAGCTTCAGGAACCTTGACTTTGTAGAGTTGACTTTGACCAACATTTCCTAGTGCAACTAGGATTTCTTGTAAATGAGGGATTATTTATCCATTCCGACTTCCCGTAATGACCATATTGCCCCTGGGGTCTCTTAGTGTCATTAGGACTCCTTTCCTTAGTAGGGTTAGGTTTTCTAGTTCAACCAGGATTTCCTGTTTCAATAAGGATTTCTCATTTCTAACTCCGCAATGATGGTTCTGGACTTGATGTTTCCTAGTGTGACTAGGAATCCTCATTTGACTAGGATTTCTTCACTTTTCCTGGTTTGACCAAGATTTCACTCGTTTTCCTAGTTTCACTAGGAAACGTCTAAAAATGGTTCTTTTCGCTCATTTTCTCTTCTTTGCTCATTTTATCCTATAAGAACAAAAACAAACTAACAACACACCAAATATCGAGTTCTTGCACTCTGGGTTAGGGAGTTAGTATCATAAAGTAGTGTAAAATGAGCACTCAACACACCCCCAAACTTAGATTTTCCTAGTCCTCGAGCAAAAAGAACAAAGAAAAGACTCAATACAGACTCAAAACATCCCAACACATGACTTCATAAGTACAGCCATAAATAGCATAGTCAATCAAGATACATATAGAATTTATTCCTCAATCTCTAATAATGCTTCAATTAACATACCTTACTCCGCCATGAAATATATAGACCATCCTTGACACAAACTCAAGTGGTTAGACAAACAAGACTAAATTAGCATACACAAAATAGATTCAACTTCAATTCTCACTAAGGCATACTCTCAACAATAAAACGCTCAGATATTGGGTCAATACGTGCACTCAAGTATATGTGAGAGATGATATGATAAACAAATATGATGAGTGTGAATTTTGCATCACTTTATGATACTAATTCCTTAACCTAGAGTGTTAGAACTCGATATTTTGTGTTTCTTGTCTTGTTTTTGTATTTTCAGGTCAAATGAAGCAGAAATGAGAAAAAGAAGCAAATGGAGCCATTTTGGGACATTTCCTGATCAAACCAGGAAAATGAGTGAAATCCTGGTCAAACCAGGAAAAGTGCAGAAATCCTAGTCAAATGAGGATTCCTAGTCACACTAGGAAACATCAAGTCCATAACCATCATTGCGGAGCCAGAAATGTGAAATCCTGATTCGAACAGGAAATCCTGGTTGAACTAGGAAACCTAACCCAACTAGGGAAAGGAGTCCTAATGACACTAGGAGACCCCAGGGGCAATATGGTCATTACGAGAAGTCGAAATGGATAAGGAATCTCTCATTTTCAAGGAATCCTAGTTGCACCAGGAAACGTTGGTAAAGGTTCCAGAAGCTTCCAGAAGGTGGTGGACATCCATGGAAATGAATGGAGGGAAGAAATGAATTGAATTCAAATGGAAATGAGGGGCAAAATGGGAAGTCAAAAGTGGAGGGCCCATGGGCCCTAGGGATGCCGAACCAAGATGGGCCATGCATGCACATGCATGGGCCCAAACCCTAGCAGCCCAAAGGCCATGCGCAAGGAGGAAGATGGCAACCCATGCATGCGCATGCATGCCATGCAAACCCTAGCAGCCAAGGAGCCATGCGCAAGCCCAAGATGCAAGCCCAAGGTGGAAGCCCATGGAGTGAAACCCTAGCCCATCTTGTGCAAGCCACCTCAGCCCAACACATGTGAGCCCAAAGCACATCAAGGTCCAAGACTAGCAGCCCATGCGCAAGGGAGAGGGCCCTAGCTGACTTGCATGCGCCACTTAAGCCCACAAGGACCAAGCCATGCCGCAAGCCCATATGCCTTAACCCTAGCTGATGCCGCAAGCAACAAGGACAAGGAACCCTAGCAGCCGCATGTTTCCTTCTCCTTGCCTCTCAAGGAATGCTTCCTCTATATATACCCCCTTCATTCAGAACCCTAGCATCACTTTTTCTCACCTCCAACTCCAGCCGAAATTCCTTTTGTTCTCTAGTTTTATTTTTGCTGTTCTAGGTTAGTTTTAGTTTAATTCTTGCGAGGGCTAGCCGAAGGTAGAGAGAGAGAGAGGAGTGGCGTGGCTACAAGGAAAGACACCCCTAAGCCGCAAGCCCTAGCTCACCATAGCCGTGAGCCAAATTGCTTGTGCAAGGTGCCTTCTCTTCCTTGCCTTGCCGCAGCCCCTTCCCCTTGTTTCTTTTGATTTTCGTTCTAGTTTCTATTTTAATTGTTGGTTTATGCTACTGAAGTTAATTAGTTTATGATTCTGAATTTATTTAATGTATGGTTCTGATTTTATTTAGTTGTTTATGTTTATGCAATTTAATTTATGCACTTTAATTTAGTTGTTTAGTTGTGCCTTTAATTTTGCGTTTCTGATTTTCTTTAGCAAGCATGAATTGGGACTTTGTTTATTGTTGGTTTCTGTTTTATTTATTTTATTTAATTATGTAGGTTAGTTATTCTATCTTGCATGTTAGTTGTAGGTTGATTAATGGATTTGCATGTTCTAACAAATCGTTTATCCGTCTCTTGGTCTATTAGTTTGATGTTTGCGCGTATTAAATTTCCACTATCTATTAGAACCCCCGTCACTAGTTGTTTGCATCCTTTGACTGGCCACCTTAGGGTAATTGCATCTAGTTTATCTGTTAGGTTTAGCTGTGAAATAGTCAAAGACACTAAACCACAAGTAACAAGGGAATAAGGGATTATTCTTGGTAGTGGGGTCGGGCGACCTCTATAAGGAAATAGTCAAAGCTTATATGTTGTGCATGTTTGACGTTCTCATAAAACTTAATGACTCCTGCATTGGTAACAGCTGCCTTAGCTTGAACTAGGGAACATGTAGGTTAACTGGCTAAGGAAGTCACAAGAAGGTCTTAGTTTATGCATTAGGAGAACAATGGCGAGAAAGTAACTAGCCAAACCTTTTTAGCTGTCAAACTTTAATATGTTGTGTTCAAATTAACTGTCATTAGCCTTGGATGGTTATTGCATGCTTATCTGATTTGAAACTGAAAACTTAACATTGCAAGATAGAATAAAGTGTGTGTGCGTGTGGTGATGTGTGCGTGTGTTCCATCTTTCCAAAACCCCCCATTTAGTTATTCTAGTGATTAATTGCATTGATTTGTTGCTTATTAACCATTCCCTGTGGGATCGACCTCGTGCTTGTACGCTTTTCTACTGATGCGATTCGTGCACTTGCAAGTAAACTTAGAATGAGGTAATTGCTTATTTTATTCTATGAAAACACATCAACAAAATACAAAAAGCTGACATATTAATCATGAAAGAAAAGCACATTGAAACACTGATCTCAATCGAAGGAATTAAAATACTTGGAACAGAATCAATAACCATAAGCTTCTCTTTTATCTAGACTTCACATAATGAACCACATTTCTCCCAAGATCAAATAGGACTTTTATGTGGGTTGTAATGGAGGCTTAGGTTAGGATAAGGTATTGAAATGAAAGGGAGAACAAAGGGCTACAGATTATGGATTTGCACAAGGATATCAATAGAGGCATTCTTTGCATAATTTGTACTCATAGCTCAAATTCGAACACCTTTCCACTTCCATCTTTTGAAATCGTCCCTTCCCTTTGATTTTTGATTCTTGATTTTTTTTTTTTTTTTTTTTAAGGGAACGACAAACAATCTTAAACACAATTTCTTTTCCTTTTACATCGAGCTATGCATAGACATTTCTTTTCAACCTCACATTATCACCAACTCCATGCAAATTCATAGGTAAGGTAAACAGGTAGAGGGGTGAAACTCCCCCAAACTTAGGGTTTGGTATAAGGGTAAACAAAGAAAAGGTCATTAGGCTCAAAATGTTTGACTAGGGTTATAACATAGGGTAGGCTTTAGGTTATGGGTTAAAAACAAACAAGGCCTAATATCATCTCCTAAGATTTATGTAGTTATATCCATGATTTGTATAGAATAAGAGAGCAGTTCTAGCTCTTTGATTCACAACTATATTCCAAGTACTTAATCAAAATAGAGAATAATGAGATCACAACGACTTTATATAACAAGAAAATATTAGAGTAATGTTAACACTCAAGAATTGAAGTACAGGGCTCAAAAGCTCACTTAGGTCATACAAGTCTACTCTATTAAGTATATGATGAGTGTGCATTTTGCATCACTTTATGATACTAATTCCTTAACCTAGAGTGTTAGAACTCGTTATTTTGTGTTTCTTGTCTTGTTTTTGTATTTTTAGGTCAAATGAAGTAGAAATGAGAAAAAGAAGCAAATGGAGCCATTTTGGGACATTTCCTGGTCAAACCAGGAAAATGAGTGAAATCCTGGTCAAACCAGGAAAAGCGCTGAAATCCTAGTCAAATGAGGATTCCTAGTCACACTAGGAAACATCAAGTCCAGAACCATCATTGTGGAGCCAGAAANTCAAATGAGGATTCTAGTCACACTAGGAAACATCAAGTCCAGAACCATCATTGTGGAGCCAGAAATATGAAATCCTGATTCGAACAGGAAATCCTGGTTGAACTAGGAAACCTAACCCAACTAGGGAAAGGAGTCCTAATGACACTAGGAGACCCCAGGGGCAATATGGTCATTACGAGAAGTCGAAATGGATAAGGAATC
>QANW01000533.1:33264-45101 GCA_003254865.1 Dryas drummondii
GTCATCCATCCCTTGGGTTGCCTCCCAAGAAGCGCTAAGTTTCACGTCTTCAGCCAGACCTAGTCTTGTACTAGAAATCAATTTTTTCTTGGTTCAGCTCAAAATCAGGTTCAAGGAAAGGTTTCACACGATGACCATTGACCTTAAATATGTTCCCATTCTTCGGATTCTTGATTTCAACTGTACCATAAGGAAACACTCTAATCACCTCATAAGGTCCGGTCCATCTTGAACGCAACTTGCCTGGGAAGAGACGTAATCTTGTATCATATAATAACACCTTCCCTCCAACAAAGAATTCTCGCGGACGTAGCTTCTTATCATGGTACCTCTTGGTCCTTTCCTTGTACAACTTAGCATTCTCATATGCGAAATGTCGTATTTCTTCCAGCTCACTAAGTTGCAACTTCCTTTTCTCACCAGCGGCATGAATATCAAAATTGAACTTCTTAATCGCCCAATATGCCTTATGCTCAAGCTCAACTGGTAAATGGCAAGCTTTCCCATAGATTAATCAAAACGGAGACATTCCAATGGGTGTCTTGTAAGCGGTGCGATAAGCCCATCATGCATCATTAAGCTTGGTAGACCAATCCTTCCTATTGGCGAGCACCGTTCTTTCCACAATGAACTTAATCTCACGATTCGAAATTTCCACTTGCCCACTCGTCTGAGGATGGTAGGGAGTAGCCACTTTATGCCTTATTCCATATTTCTTCATCACGGCCTCAAACAGCTTATTGCAAAAATGCGATCCCCCATCACTAATGATTGCTCTCGGGGTACCAAATCGTGCAAAGATATTGGTCTTAAGGAAATTCAAGACCACTCGAGCATCATTAGTCCTACAAGCGACAGCTTCCACCCACTTAGACACATAATCAACTCCTACCAGAATCTACTCATATCCAAAAGAAGATGGAAATGGCCCCTTGAAATCTATACCCCACACATCAAAGATCTCAACTTCCAACATAAAGTTCAACGGCATCTGATCACGAGCAGAAATATTTCCCATCTTCTGACATCTATCGCATGTGAGGTAAAACTGATGACAGTCATGAAAAATAGTAGGCCAAAAGAAACCTGCTTGAAGAATCTTGTAAGCAGTCTTAGTTCCTCCTCCATGGCCTCCACAGTCTTTAGAATGACACATCTCAATGACATTCCTCTGCTCCATTTCCGGTACACATCGTCTTATCAACTGATCCGATCCATATTTGAACAAATAAGGATCATCCCACACAAATTGTCTGACATCATGCAAGAACTTCTTCCTTTGGTAGTGTGTCAGATCATTGGGCAACACTCCACTTGCTAAATAATTTGCTATGTCAGCATACCATGGAATAGTCAAGATGGCAAAAAGCTGCTCGTCCGGGAATGACTCTTGTAATGGTAGTGTATCCTCTTCAGATTGTTCCTCATTGACGAGTCTACTCAAATGGTATGCTACCACATTTTCACAACCTTTCTTGTCTTTGATCTCAATATCAAATTCCTGTAGCAACAGAGTCCATCTAATCAACCTCGGCTTTGCATCTTTCTTGTTCAGTAAATACTTGAGAGCGGCATGATCCGTGTAGATGGTGATTTTAGACCCAATCAAATAACTTCTAAATTTCTCCAAGGCAAAGATCACAACAAGCAACTCCTTCTCGGTAGTAGAATAATTCAATTGAGCATCATTCAGAGTCCTACTTGCATAATAAATCACATGCAGCAACTTCTCAACTCTCTGACCCAAAACAGCTCCAACAGCATAATCACTTGCATCACACATGAGCTCAAACGGCAAATTCCAATCAGGTGGCATAATGATCGGAGCGGAAGTGAGTAGCTTCTTCAACTTGTTGAATGCAACCAAGCAATCCTCATCAAACTCAAAATTCACCTCTTTTTGCAATAAGGTGCACAAAGGCCTAGAAATCTTAGAAAAGTCCTTAATGAACCTCCTATAAAACCCAGCATGGCCTAGGAAACTCCTTACTTCTTTAACACTCGATGGAGGCGGCAATCTTTGTATCACATCAATCTTGGCCTTATCTACTTATATGCCCTCCTTTGAAATCACATGACCCAATACTATCCCTTGTTGGACCATAAAATGGCATTTCTCCCAATTAAGCACTAGATTGGCCTCTTGACATCTTTTCAGAACTAAGGACAGATTATCCAGACATGTATCAAAAGACGAACCAAAAACAGAAAAATCATCCATAAATACCTCAATGATTCGTTCCACCATATCCGAGAAAATAGACATCATCCATCTCTGAAATGTTGCGGGTGCATTGTACAATCCGAATGGCATCCTCCTATAAGCAAATGTACCAAATGGACATGTGAACGTGGTCTTCTCTTGATCCTCGGGCGCAATAGCAATCTGATTGTACCCACTATAACCATCCAAAAAGCAATAGTGACTATGGCCAGCCAACTTTTCTAACATCTGGTCAATAAATGGCAAAGGAAAATGATCCTTTCTTGTCGCGGTGTTCAGCTTCCGATAGTCAATACAAACACGCCAACCGGTTTGTGTCCTTTGGGGAACCAACTCATTATGCTCATTCTTCACCACAGTAATACCACTTTTCTTTGGCACTACTTGAACAGGACTAACCCACTTCGAATCACTAATAGGATAAATAATACCAACATCCAACAATTTGATTACCTCATTACGCACGACTTCCTTCATAGTTGGATTCAGTCTTCTTTGGGCATCACGAGTAGGCTTGGATTCCTCCTCAAGTAAAATTCTGTGCATACACACTGTGGGTGAGATCCCCTTGATATCGGCTATGGTCCATCCCAATGCTAACCGATTTTCCTTCAGAATTCTCAAGAGTCTTTCTTCCTCGCTTGCACTCAAATTAGCTGCAATAATCACAGGCAAGGTCTCATTCTCTCCCAAAAATGCATATTTCAAGTGCTCTGTGATGAGTGTGCATTTTGCATCACTTTATGATAGTAATTCCTTAACCTAGAATGTTAGAACACGATATTTTGTGTTTCTTGTCTTGTTTTTGTGTTTTCAGGTCAAATGAAGCAGAAATGAGAAAAAGAAGCAAATGGAGCCATTTTGGGACATTTCCTGGTCAAACCAGGAAAAGTGCAGAAATCCTAGTCGAATGAGGATTCCTAGTCACACTAGGAAACATCAAGTTCAGAACCATCATTGCGGAGCCAAAAATGTGAAATCCTGATTCGAACAGGAAATCCTGGTTGAACTAGGAAACCTGACCCAACTAGGGAAATGAGTCCTAATGACAATAGGAGACCCCAGGGGCAATATGGTCATTACGAGAAGTCGAAATGGATAAGGAATCTCTCATTTTCAAGGAATCCTATTTGCACCAGGAAATCTTGGTCAAAGTCAAGGTTCCAGAAGCTTCCAGAAGGTGGTGGACATCCATGGAAATGAATGGAGGGAAGAAATGAATTTAAAATCAAATGGAAATGAGGGGCAAAAAGGGAAGTCAAAAGTGGAGGGCCCATGGGCCCTAGGGATGCCGAACCAAGATGGGCCATGCATGCACATGCATGGGCCCAAACCCTAGCAGCCCAAAGACCATGCGCAAGGAGGAAGATGGCAACCCATGCATGCGCATGCATGACATGCAAACCCTAGCAGCCAAAGAGCCCATGCGCAAGCCCAAGATGCAAGCCCAAGGTGGAAGCCCATGGAGTGAAACCCTAGCCCATCTTGTCCAAGCCACTTCAGCCCAACACATGTGAGCCCAATGCAACATCAAGGTCCAAACCCCAGCAGCCCATGCGCAAGGAGGGAGGCCTAGCTGACTTGCATGCGCCACTTAAGCCCAAAAGGAGCAGCCCATGCCGCAAGGCCTGATGCACCTAACCCTAGCTGATGCCGCAAGCCACAAGGAGAAGAAACCCTAGCAGCCGCATGTTTTCTCTTCCTTGCCTCTCAAGGATTGCACCTCTATATATATCCCCTTAATTCAGAACGTTAGGGACCTCATTTTTTTGCACCTACACACTCCAGCCGAATTCTCTCTTCTCCTAGTTTTATTTTTCTGTTCTAGGTTTTTATTTTCAGATTTTAGTTTTGTTCTTGTGAGGGCTAGCCGAAGGTAGAGAGAGAGAGAGAGGAGTGGCGTGGCTGCAAGGAAGAGCACCCCTAAGCCGCAAGCCCTAGCTCACCATAGCCGTGAGCCAATTGCTTGTGCAAGGTGCCTTCTCTTCCTTGTCTTGCCGCAGCCCCTTCCCCTTGTTTCTTTTGATTTTCGTTCTAGTTTTCTATTTTATTGTTGGATTGTGCCTCTGAATATTTTTAATTGAGTTTCTGAATTTATTTAGTTTGCCTTTTGAATTCAATTAATTTATGTTGCTGATTTTAATTCGTGCATGCATTTAATTTTGTTTACTTTGCGTTTCTGATTTTCTTTTGCAAGCATGAATTGGGATTTTGTTTATTGTTGCTGTTTTTATTTATTTAATCTAATTATGTAGGTTAGTTATTCTATCTTGCATGTTAGTCGTAGGTCGATTAATGGATTTGCATGTTCTAACAAATCGTTTATCCGTCTCTTGGTCTGTTAGTTTGATGTTTGCGCGTATTAAATTTCCACTATCTATTAAAACCCCCGTCACTAGTTGTTTGCATCCTTTGACTGGCCACCTTAGGGTAATTGCATCTAGTTTATCTGTTAGGTTTAGCTGTGAAATAGTCAAAGACACTAAACCACAAGTAACAAGGGAATAAGGGATTATTCTTGGTAGTGGGGTTGGGCGACCTCTATAAGGAAATAGTCAAAGCTTATATGTTGTGCATGTTTGACGTTCTCATAAAACTTAATGACTCCTGCATGGGTAACAGCTGCCTTAGCTTGAACTAGGGAACATGTAGGTTAACTGGCTAAGGAAGGCCCAAGAAGCTCTTAGTTTATGCATTAGGAGAACAATTGCGAGAAAGTAACTAGCCAAACCTTTTTAGCAGTCAAACTTTAATATGTTGTGTTCAAATTAACTGTCATTAGCCTTGGATGGTTATTGCATGCTTATCTGATTTGAAACCGAAAACTTAACATTGCAAGATAGAATAAAGGGTGTGTGCGTGTGGTGATGTGTTCGTGTGTTCCATCTTCCAAAACCCCCCATTTAGTTATTCTAGTGATTAATTGCATTGATTTATTGTATATTAACCATTCTCTGTGGGATCGACCTCGTGCTTGTACGCTTTGTTACTAATGCGATTCGTGCACTTGCGAGTAAACTTAGAATGAGATAATTGTTTATTTTGTTCTAAGAAAACATATCAACAAGTTTTTGGCGCCGTTGCCGGGGAATGGTGTCTAATATCAATGAATTGGTTTAATTAGTCATTAGAATTAGGTTATATTAGCTAGATTTCAGTTTTGGTTAATTTTTAGTTTTTAATAAATGCCATGCCTTTATATGCATTCTTTCTACTGATTGTGTGTTTTCTCTTGATTAGTTGTGTTTTATGAACCCTGAACTTGTTGCAAGGTTGGAAAGGCTCATGAATGAAGTTTTAGGTACATCACAAGTCAGACCGCAACCTAGTGCATCAAATTCGAGTAGTGAAGAGACTGAGAGTGTCGAAATGGCTGAAGCAAATGAGATGATGCCGCAGCCCCTGAGCCATTTTTCAGCATCTTCGCTGCCCACTCAACCATCTTGCATTCGGTATGCAACCATAGCCACTGATTTCGAAATCAAGAGTGGTCAGATTCATTTGTTGCCGAGCTACCATGGGCTGAATGGGGAGGATCCGATCCACTTTTTGAAGGAGTTTTCCGGAGTTTGTGATGCCGCAGAGTTGATGGGTCTGAATGCCGATCAGTACCGTTTGAGAATGTTCCCTTTTGCGCTTAAGGACAAGGCAAAGAGGTGGTTGTATTCGCTGCCCAGTGGTTCCATTTCGACATGGGATGATCTTTCGAACAAGTTGCTGAACAAGTTTTATTCCATTTCCAAGACGAATTCTATTCGGAAGGAGATCGTTGGATTTGTGCAGAAAGCGGACGAGCCATTCCATGAGACTTGGGACAGATTCAATGAGTTACTTACTAGCTGCCCACACCATAACCTATCTCCTTGGTATGTGATTTGTTGTTTTTATCAGGGATTATTGGAGAGAGACCAAGCCAAGGTGGATTCGGCATGTGGTGGTGCGTTTATGTCAAAAACGGAGGATGAGGCTACAGAATTGTTTGAGTCGCTTTCTTTGAGTTCTCAACAATCGGATTCCAATCGTGCAAGAGGAGGACCAAAGAGAGGGTTGTATGAGGTAGCTGATATGCCAAACACCATGGAGGGACAGATTTTGGAAATCAAGACTATGGTGCAGAAGTTATCTTTGGCTCAAGAGAAGATGATGGGTATGCAAGAACAAGGAGGTGATGTGGAACACGTGAATCCGGTTGGGAGTTATCCTAGGGTACCATATGATCCATTTTCTAACACTTATAACCCTGGATGGAAGAACAACCCTAATTTCAGGTGGAGCAACAACAATGGACAGCAAGCTAGTGGGAGCACCAACAAGCCATATATGCACCCTAATGCCGAGAGGTCTAGCTTGGAGGACAAGATTGCTCAGATTGCTCAAAGCACCACTTCCCTTGCTCAGAGTAGCAACACCTTCATGAACC
This sequence comes from Dryas drummondii, assembly GCA_003254865.1. Classification (NCBI taxonomy): domain Eukaryota; kingdom Viridiplantae; phylum Streptophyta; class Magnoliopsida; order Rosales; family Rosaceae; genus Dryas; species Dryas drummondii. Next base: position 39,909 of record QANW01000533.1, read on the forward strand.
GTACCGAGCAGCAGATGCAAGCCAATTCGAGGGCTATTGCACATTTGGAGAGTCAAATGGGTCAGATTGCCACTACTTTGGGTCAGAGAGAGAAGGGGAAATTGCCAAGCCAGCCCATCGTCAACCCGAAGAATGAGGAGCATGTAAATGCTATTTTGAGGACTACTCCAAGAAAGAGAGTTAGAGTGATCAAGACTAAGGAGGTGATTGAGATCATGGATAGTGAGGAAGAGGAGTATCCGGAGATGATTGAGGAGAAAGCTGATACACGTGTGATTCCCCTCATTCCGGACATCGACATCACTAAATTTCCAGCAACTATGATGGAGTTGAAGTCTATTGAGAAGAAGGTTGAGGAGCAAGGGCATAGTCACAACGTTCCTAGGGAGATTTGTGGTTATNGTTATTCTTTGCATATTTTCCAAGCAAGAAGAGGGATCCAGGCTCGTTGGTCATACCATGCAGCATAGGGGAGTATGAGATCGCCAATGCCTTAGTTGACAATGGCTCAGCTATCAATGTCATGCTGCTGGTTGTGTTCGAGAGGCTTGGATTGGTGGAGGCTGATTTGCAACCGTTTGATTTGGACATTCGCTTCGCCAACTCTTCAGTTGAGAAAGCTTGTGGTATGCTTGTGGATGTTTTGGTTAAATGTCGTAAATTACTAATCCCCTCTGATTTCATAGTGCTAGATGTGCCGAGACTTCCGGGCGACGTTTCTATTATTCTTGGGAGACCATTTTTTTGCACCTCTAACTTGGAGTACAAAGCATTGGAGAGTACCATGAAGATTCGGCACTACACCAAGCAAGAGGTGTATTTGCTCACTTCCGAGATGCCACAAAACGAGGAGATCACTTTTTATGGAGAGGAGAAGTCAGAAATGGAGAGCTTTTTATGTGCGTTCTTAGGGAGTGCCGAGAGTAGCAGTGGCAAGAAGAAGAGGAAAGGACGCAAGTAAAGGAGAAGGCAATGTCAGGCTGAAGACAGAAAAACAAGCGCTTATTGGGAGGCAACCCAAGTTTTTGTTTCGAATAATGGAGGAGGAGTCATCGAGGACCAAGGAGGCCGCGCCTACCCTTGGAGTGTCCACGCTTGCGTACGCAAGTAAACAGTTTCTTTATTTCGCTTCATAAGACAATTTTTCATTTTGGTGTGTTTATTTGGTTTTGGATATTTGCAATTTCCCGTTTCGCTTAATTTGATCATTCTTGCATTTATTTCATATACATTGAGGGCAATGTATCATTTAAGTGTGGGGGGAAGGGCAATTGTCATTTGTTAGTGTTTTTAGGTTAGAACAAGTGTTTAGGGTGTTTTAAGTGTTTTTGAGTGTTTTTAGAAAAAGAAAAAAAAAAATTTCGTTTTTAGTGTTTTTAGGTGTTTTTAGGTTAGAAAAAAACTTTGTCTTTTGTTTTTAAACTTAGGGTGTCAAAACCCACATCAAAATGCACGTTTTCATTAGATCTCATTCACCTTAGTGATGGATGTGATTCTTTTGAAGTGTGCGACATTGTTTTAAAAACAAAAAGTTTTTGAGTCATTTTGGTTGTTTCAGGTCGTTTTGAGTCCCCAACTAATTGATTTGAGTGTGCAGGATTGTTATGAGCATGTTTTAGTATTGTGTGTATATTTGGTGTTCTTTTCATTCTAATAGTGTTCCATAACATATCTTGCAATTCTATGTCATTTGGCCATGTTGATATGAATTTAGGTTGTGATTAGCATTACTAATGATTATATGCATAATAGAGTAGACTTGCATGACCTAAGTGAGCTTTTGAGCCCTGTTCTTCAATTCTTGAGTGTTGCGCGCCACTCTGATTCTATCATTGTTATATAAGTCGTTGTTTTGATCTCATTATCTTTCATTTGGGCATTTGCTTGGAATATGCATAATCTTGAATCAATGAGCTAGAACTCTTTTCTTGTGTACACAAAGCATGTCGTATTTGCATAACTCTTGAGAAATGAATTTAGGCCCTGTTTGTGTACCCCATAGCCTGAAAGCCTACCCATTACATGTTTTATCCTTAGTTACCCATTTTGAGACTTTTAAGCTGTTTTCTTTGTTACCCCATACCAAAACCCTAAGTTTGGGGGTGTTACACCCCTTTTACTCGTTTTACCTTTTTTATGGTATTGCAAGTTGTTTATATGTTGATTGAGGTGAAAAAGAAGTGAAAATGCATAGCTTATACAAAAATGTGTTAGAAAAGTATGTATGCCGTGCCCAAAGAAAAGAAAAAAAAAAGAGAGGGGGCGGTTTCCAAAAAAAAAAAAAAAAATAGCAAAAAGAGTTCAAATTGAGCTATGAAGTGCAAAGAAGCAAAGTGTACCTCAGAATGTTCTGTTAATGCTTGCAATGCCATGAAATTAGCCCTTTCTGTTTCCTTTTCATTTCAATACCCTGATGAGTGTGTATTTTGCATCACTTTATGATATTAATTCCTTAACCTAGAGTGTTAGAACTCGCTATTTTGTGTTTCTTGTGTTGTTTTTGTGTTTTCAGGTCAAATGAAGCAGAAATGAGAAAAAGAAGCAAATGGAGCCATTTTGGGACATTTCCTGGTCAAACCAGGNTTCTTTCTAAAATGTGCCTTTATTTCATGTACATATGTGAGCTAATTGTGTTTGTTACATATTTCCTCTCACATATACTTCTAAGTGCACATATCAACCCAATTCTTGAGTGTTTATCATTGAGAGTATGACATAGTGAGGATTGGAGTTGAATCTATTATGTATGCATTGATTTACTCTTGTTTGTCTAATACTTGGATTTGTGTCAAGGATGGCCTATATGACAATAGAGGAGCGAGGTGTGTTATTTGAAATGTTATTAGAATTTGCATAACACAATTTATATGCCTTGCTTTCCTATGTGATTAATGGTTGTGTGCATGAATTCAGTTGTTGGGATGTTGGAGTCAGTCTTGAGTCTTTTCTTTCCTTTATTTACTCGAGGACTAGCAAAATCTAAGTTTGGGGGTGTGATGAGTGTGCATTTTGCATCACTTTATGATACTAATTCCTTAACCTAGAGTGTTAGAACTCGCTATTTTGTGTTTCTTGTCTTGTTTTTGTGTTTTCAGGTCAAATGAAGCAGAAATGAGAAAAAGAAGCAAATGGAGCCATTTTGGGACATTTCCTGGTCAAACCAGGAAAACGAGTGAAATCCTGGTCAAACCAGGAAAAGTGCAGAAATCCTAGTCAAATGAGGATTCCTAGTCACACTAGGAAACATCAAGTCCAGAACCATCATTGCGGAGCCAGAAATGTGAAATCCTGATTCGAACAGGAAATCCTGGTTGAACTAGGAAACCTAACCCAACTAGGGAAAGGAGTCCTAATGACACTAGGAGACCCCAGGGGCAATATGGTCATTACGAGAAGTCGAAATGGATAAGGAATCTCTCATTTTCAAGAAATCCTAGTTGCACCAGGAAATGTTTGTCAAGGTTCCAGAAGCTTCCAGAAGGTGGTGGACATCATGGAAAATGAATGGAGGGAAGAAATGAATTTGAATTCAAATGGAAATGAGGGGCAAAATGGGAAGTCAAAAGTGGAGGGCCCATGGGCCCTAGGGATGCCGAACCAAGATGGGCCATGCATGCACATGCATGGGCCCAAACCCTAGCAGCCCAAAGACCATGCGCAAGGAGGAAGATGGCAACCCATACATGCGCATGCATGCCATGCAAACCCTAGCAGCCAAAGAGCCCATGCGCAAGCCCAAGATGCAAGCTCAAGGTGGAAGCCCATGGAGTGAAACCCTAGCCCATCTTGTGCAAGCCACTTCAGCCCAACACATGTGAGCCCAATGCACCATCAAGGTCCAAACCCCAGCAGCCCATGCGCAAGGAGGGAGGCCTAGCTGACTTGCATGCGCCACTTAAGCCCAAAAGGAGCAGCCCATGCCGCAAGGCCTGATGCACCTAACCCTAGCTGATGCCGCAAGCCACAAGGAGAAGAAACCCTAGCAGCCGCATGTTTTCTCTTCCTTGCCTCTCAAGGATTGCACCTCTATATATATCCCCTTAATTCAGAACCCTAGGGACCTCATTTTTTTGCACCTACACACTCCAGCCGAATTCTCTCTTCTCCTAGTTTTATTTTTCTGTTCTAGGTTTTTATTTTCAGATTTTAGTTTTGTTCTTGTGAGGCTAGCCGAAGGTAGAGAGAGATAGAGGACTGGCGTGGCTGCAAGGAAGAGCACCCCTAAGCCACAAGCCCTAGCTCACCATAGCCGTGAGCCAATTGCTTGTGCAAGGTGCCTTCTCTTCCTTGTCTTGCCGCAGCCCCTTCCCCTTGTTTCTTTTGATTTTCGTTCTAGTTTTCTATTTTATTGTTGGATTGTGCCTCTGAATATTTTTAATTGAGTTTCTGAATTTCTTTAGTTTGCCTTTTGAATTCAATTAATTTATGTTGCTGATTTTAATTCGTGCATGCATTTAATTTTGGTTACTTTGCGTTTCTGATTTTCTTTTGCAAGCATGAATTGGGATTTTGTTTATTGTTGCTGTTTTTATTTATTTAATCTAATTATGTAGGTTAGTTATTCTATCTTGCATGTTAGTCGTAGGTCGATTAATGGATTTGCATGTTCTAACAAATCGTTTATCCGTCTCTTGGTCTGTTAGTTTGATGTTTGCACATATTAAATTTCCACTATCTATTAGGACCCGTCACTAGTTGTGCAAGCAACTGAAGCCCAACATGGAAGCCCAACATGCAAGCCCAAAGCCCAAGGCTACCAGCCCATGCGCCAAGGAGGGACCCTAGCTAGGCTAGGCGTGAGCCACTGAAGCCCAAGGGGAAGCAGCCCAACACGCAAGGCCTAGTCCAGCTAGCCCTAGCTGAAGCCGCAAGCAACTAGGAAAGGGAAACCCTAGCAGCCGCAAGCTTCAGCCTCCTTGCCTCCCAAGGAATGTTCTCCTATTTAAACCCCTTCCATTCAGACTTTAGGCATCACTTTTTTTTCACACACACTGACTTTTTCTCCTCCTAAGTTCAGCCGAAATCTCTCTTCTCCCTCCTAGTTTTATTTTTCTGTTTTAGGGTTTTTGTTTCAGACTTTTATTTTCTTGTAAGGTGAGCCGAATTCAGAGAGAGGTTTAGAGAGAGGGTGGCGTGACAAGTGAGAGGGAAGGACCACCTGCTGCCGCAAGCCCAAGCTCACCTTGCCGTGAG
>QANW01000533.1:52796-97050 GCA_003254865.1 Dryas drummondii
CCTAAAATGATAGAAAGAGATGTATATATAAGGGTGTACAGCAGCTAGGGTTTTGGGAAGGAAGGATGTGCGGCCAGCTAGGGTTTGGAGAAAGAAGATGCGGCTGCTAGGGCTTGGCTTCTTGGGCTTAAGTGACTTGCGCAAGGCCCTAGGGTTTCTCTCTCTCTTTTGCGCATGGTGTAGCTGATTTCCTCCCCTAATGGGCCTCCAATAAATCAGGAATTAAAATGAAATAAATCAGGTAATCCCAAATCTGATTTTTAGAGCCCAATTAGGAAGGAAAGCCTTGCAAGGTGCGGCCAGCCCTTTTCTTCTAGCATACACGCCACTTCCTATGTGGTTTGGGCTGGGCTTTCATTTCTTCATGCTCTTGGACCCTCTCTTGATCTTGGCCTTCCCTTTAAACAACAAATATTCATTTAAGCTCAAAATGGGCTGATTTGCATCCATTTAATTCCTATGGGCTTTCCACCTACAAAAGAGAAAAACACGAATAAATAACATAAAATATAGGGACTAAGTACTAAATACATGAAGATAGAGGGCCTAAAATGCAAACATTTAATGACCCAACACCTACATGCATTGCTTACTCTCAAGTGGACGCTGATTTTGAACTTTCGAGTGAGACAATCAAACTTCTTCCATTATTTCATGGGTTAGAAGGAGAAGATCCCTACGTGCATATCAAGGAATTTCAAGCAATATGCGAGAATGGCAAGCTGAGGAGGTTGAGCGATGATCAAAGAAAGTTAAGGTTATTTCCATTCTCTCTTAAAGATAAAGCTAAACACTGGTTATTTTCCTTGCAGGTCGCTTCTATTAGAACATGGGAAGAATTGGAATCCACGTTTTTGTTGAGGTTCTACCCAGTTAGTAAGACTACCATCATGAGGAAGCATATCTTAGGGTTTACACAATCAGAGGACGAAGTGTTTCATGAGAGTTGGGAAAGGTATCAAGAGCTTCTGACTTCGTGTCCGCACCATAATTTTGCCCCGTGGATGCAGATTGAGTATTTTTATGAGGGTCTGTTGGATCAAGATCGTAATATGGTGGATATGACATATGGAGGAGCACTGAAAAAGAAGACTTTTGAGGAAGCATGGACACTCTTTGACACATTGGCATTGAGTTCACAGCAGTGGAATAGACGGAAAAGAGTGGAAAAGAAATAAGTCATAGAAGCTGAGATGTCTGAGCTCAAGCAGATGATTGATGAGTGTGCATTTTGCATCACTTTATGATACTAATTTCTTAACCTAGAGTGTTAGAACTCGTTATTTTGTGTTTCTTGTCTTGTTTTTGTATTTTTAGGTCAAATGAAGCAGAAATGAGAAAAAGAAGCAAATGGAGCCATTTTGGGACATTTCCTGGTCAAACCAGGAAAACGAGTGAAATCCTGGTCAAACCAGGAAAAGTGCAGAAATCCTAGTCAAATGAGGATTCCTAGTCACACTAGGAAACATCAAGTCCAGAACCATCATTGCGGAGCCAGAAATGTGAAATCCTGATTCGAACAGGAAATCCTGGTTGAACTAGGAAACCTAACCCAACTAGGGAAAGGAGTCCTAATGACACTAGGAGACCCCAGGGGCAATATGGTCATTACGAGAAGTCGAAATGGATAAGGAATCTCTCATTTCCAAGAAATCCTAGTTGCACCAGGAAATGTTTTTCAAGGTTCCAGAAGCTTCCAGAAGGTGGTGGACATCCATGGAAATGAATGGAGGGAAGAAATGAATTTGAATTCAAATGGAAATGAGGGGCAAAATGGGAAGTCAAAAGTGGAGGGCCCATGGGCCCTAGGGATGCCGAACCAAGTGGGCCATGCATGCACATGCATGGGCCCAAACCCTAGTAGCCCAAAAGCCATACGCAAGGAGGAAGATGGCAGCCCATGCATGCGCATGCATGCCATGCAAACCCTAGCAAGACAAAGGGCCATGCGCAAGCCCAAGGTGACAAGCCCAAGGTGGAAGCCCATGGAGTGAAACCCTAGCCCATCTTGTGCAAGCTACTGAAGCCCAACATGGAAGCCCAACATGCAAGCCCAAAGCCCAAGACTACCAGCCCATGCGCCAAGGAGGGACCCTAGCTAGGCTAGGCGTGAGCCACTCAAGCCCATAAGGGAGCAGCCCATCACGCCAAGGCCTGATCAGCTAGCCCAAGCTGAAGCCGCAAGGCACTAGGAAAAGGAAAACCCTATGCAGCCGCAAGTCTCTTCCTTGCCTCTCAAGGAAGGCTTCTCCTATTTAAACCCCCTCATTCAGACTTTTAGAGAAGACTTTTTCTCCTCCTAAGTTCAGCCGAAATCTCTCTTTCCCCTCCTAGTTTTATTTTTCTGTTTTAGGGTTTTAGTTTCAGACTTTTATTTTCTTGTAAGGTGAGCCGAATTCAGAGAGAGGTTTAGAGAGAGGTTGGCGTGACAAGTGAGAGGGAAGGACCACCTGCTGCCGCAAGCCCAAGCTCACCTTGCCGTGAGCCAATTGCTTGTGCTAGGTGCCTCCTTCTTCCTCCCTCCTTGCCGCAGCCACCATGTGCTTGCACCTCTAATTTTTGCTTTCTTCTTCCTTCTAGTTTCAGATTTAATGTTGGATATTGGTCTCTGAATTTATTTAATTTAAGTTTCTGAATTTAATTAGTTATAGCTTTGGTTCTGATTTTAATTAGTTGTTATTTAATCTTTGCAATCTGATTTTATTTAGTTATCTCTTTATTGCTTTCAATTCATGTTGCTGATTTCCATTTGTTTATGCTTTTAATTTCTTTAATTTTGCGTTTCTGATTTCCGTTAGCAATCATGAATTGGGATTTTATTTATTTGTTGCTGTTTTGTTTCTTTTATTTGTTTTATTTAATTATGTAGGTTAGTTATTCTATCTTGCATGTTAGTTGTAGGTTGATTAATGGATTCGTATGCTTTAACAAATCGTTTATCCGTCTCTTGGTCTGTTAGTTTGATGTTTGCGCGTATTAAATTTCCACTATCTATTAAAACCCCCGTCACTAGTTGTTTGCATCCTTTGACTGGCCACCTTAGGGTAATTGCATCTAGTTTATCTGTTAGGTTTAGCTGTGAAATAGTCAAAGACACTAAACCACAAGTAACAAGGGAATAAGGGATTATTCTTGGTAGTGGGGTTGGGCGACCTCTATAAGGAAATAGTCAAAGCTTATATGTTGTGCATGTTTGACGTTCTCATAAAACTTAATGACTCCTGCATGGGTAACAGCTGCCCTAGCTTGAACTAGGGAACATGTAGGTTAACTAGCTAAGGAAGGCCCAAGAAGCTCTTAGTTTATGCATTAGGAGAACAATGGCGAGAAAGTAACTAGCCAAACCTTTTTAGCTGTCAAACTTTAATATGTTGTGTTCAAATTAACTGTCATTAGCCTTGGATGGTTATTGCATGCTTATCTGATTTGAAACTGAAAATTAACATTGCAAGATAGAATAAAGTGTGTGTGCGTGTGGTGATGTGTGCGTGTGTTTCCATCTTTCAAAACCCCCCATTTAGTTATTCTAGTGATTATTTGCACTGATTTGTTGTATATTAACCATTCCCTGTGGGATCGACCTCGTGCTTGTACGCTTTGCTACTGATGCGATTCGTGCACTTGCGAGTAAACTTAGAATGAGGTAATTGTTTATTTTGTTCTAAGAAAACACATCAACAAGTTTTTGGCGCCGTTGCCGGGGAATGGTGTCTAATATCAATGAATTGGTGTAATTAGTCATTAGAATTAGGTTATATTAGTTAGATTTCAGTTTTTGTTAATTTTTAGTTTTTAATAAATGCCATGCCTTTATATGCATTCTTTCTACTGATTGTGTGTTTTTCTCTTGATTAGGTGTGTTTTATGAACCCTGAACTTGTTGCTAGGTTGGAGAGGCTCAAGAACGAAACTTTAGGTACATCACAAGTCAGCCCGCAACCTAGTGCATCAGATTCGAGTAGTGAAGAGACTGAGAGTGTCGACATGGCTGAAGCAAACGAGATAGTGCCGCAGCCCCTGAGCCATTTTTCAGCACCTTCGCTGCCCACTCAACCATCATGCATTCGGTATGCAACCATAGCCACTGATTTCGAAATCAAGAGTGGTCAGATACACTTGTTGCCGAGCTACCATGGGCTGAATGGGGAGGATCCGATCCACTTTTTGAAGGAGTTTTCCGGGGTTTGTGAAGCCGCACAATTGAGGGGTCTGAACGCCGATCAGTACCGTTTGAGGATGTTCCCTTTTGCGCTTAAGGACAAGGCAAAGAGGTGGTTGTATTCGCTGCCCAGTGGTTCCATTTCGACATGGGATGATCTTTCGAGCAAGTTTTTGAACAAGTTCTATTCCATTTCCAAGACTAATTCGATTCGGAAGGAGATCCTTGGATTTGTGCAGAAGGCGGACGAACCATTCCATGAGACTTGGGACAGATTCAATGAGTTACTTACTAGCTGCCCGCACCATAACCTATCTCCTTGGTATGTGGTTTGTTGTTTTTATCAGGGACTATTGGAGAGAGACCAGGCCAAGGTGGATTCGGCATGTGGTGGTGCATTCATGTCAAAAACGGAGGATGAGGCTAAAAATGTGTTTGAGTCGCTTTCTTTGAGTTCTCAACAATGGGATTCCAATCGTGCAAGAGGAGGACCAAAGAGAGGGTTGTATGAGGTAGCTGATGTGCCAAACACCATGGAGGGACAGATTATGGAAATCAAGACTATGGTGCAGAAGTTATCTTTGGCTCAAGAGAAGATGATGAGTGTGCATGGACAAGGAGGTGACGTGGAACAAGTGAACCAGGTTGGGAATTATCCTAGGGTGCCATATGATCCATTTTCTAACTAGGGAAAGGAGTCCTAATGACACTAGGAGACCCCAGGGGCAATATGGTCATTACGAGAAGTCGAAATGGATAGGGAATCCTTCATTTACAAGAAGTCCTAGTCACACTAGGAAATGTTGGTCAAAGTCAACTCTACAAAGTCAAGGTTCCAAAAGCTTCTAGAAGGTGATGGACATCCATGGGAATAAATGGAGGGAAGAAATGAATTCGAATTCAAATGGAGATGAGGGACAAAATGGGAAGTCAAAGTGAATGGTCAAGGGTCAACTATGAAAAGTCAACAAGTCAAATGGGCCATGGGCCTATACAATGCCGAATTCCGAAGGAGCCATGCATGCATGCATGCACCAGCCCAAGAGGAAGTCCATGCGCCAGCCCAACCTATCAGCCATGCGCAAAACCCTAGGGGGCTGGTGTGTGTCACTTAAGCCCAAGCTAAAGCCCTTGCCGCAAGCCCAATGCTCTCCTAACCCTAGCTGCTGCCGCACTTTCTTGTCCTTGCCTCCCAAGGAATCCTAGCTGAAAAAAGAAGTCAAAACCCTGGAAAATAGAGCACCAATTTCGACAGCAATTCTGTACTTCTCCAGAATGAATTAGGTAGCATGTCATATATGGTTGGAAAGATACGGATGTTAGCTTCGCAGGGAATTTTACGGATTTTGATTCCGAGTTTTCTAGCTCAAGATATGGCCATTTTAGTGAATGTAATGCAGCAGTTCCGCGAGCAGAAAAAAGGAGTTACGCCCAAAAAGAGCTCAAATCAGCCCAAGGCCCATGCTCGGCCGAAAATTGTAAGCCTTGGTGTGCAAGGAATGCACTTATCCCACATTGAAGAGAAAGAGAAATCTCAGCCCCACTCTCCTCTATAAATACATCTTTATAACTCAAGGAGAGGGTTCTCTCCTCTTGAATTTTCAGAAACCCTAGCTAGCCTCCTTCTTTCTAGCCGCACACCCTTCTCTTCTCTCTCTCTTTTTCTTTTATTTCTCTGAAGCAAACCCTAGTAGCCACCATCTTTTTCTTTTCTTGCCACAGCCCCCATCACCTCCTTCTCTTCTCTTTATTTTTTCTGCTACAGCAACCTATATTTGTGTTCTTTTATTTTTGGGCTGAACTGAAGAAGGAGGAGGAAGTCACGCCGCAGCCACCACCACCTAGCCGCGCCACCTTCTTGCTGCCACCACTTTGCCGAGCACCCCAGCAGCCTTGCCGTGGACCCCGAGCTGAGCAGCAGCCATCACGCCACCTTGCAGCCACACCGTCCAAGGGTGGAGCCGCCTCCACCTCGTCATCCGTGGCTTGATTTCTTCTTCCCTTTCTTTTATTGTAATTTTTTTAATTATGCTTTATTTATTTATGGTTTTAATTATGTGTAACTGAATATTGGGCTAGGGCTAGGATGAAGCCCTAGCGATGCTATTTACTCTCACTATGGATTATTGATTTTTAATTATTTACATGTTGACAAATCTTAGATCTCTGTTTAAATTGAATATATTTGTTTCGCATCTTTGACTGATCACCTTAGGTTGCATGCATCTAGATATATGTTGTGAAACTAAATAAGCTCGAAAGGATGATAGTTTCAATAGGCAACAAGTGGATATTCTAAGATAATATTCATGAGAAAAGGGACCATAGAGGACATAGGGTACATTAATTTGGAGCTATGCGCTATGTGTTTGTCACTCTCACAGATTGTAATGACTCTTGCATGGGTAACAGCTGCCTTAGCTTAGCACTAGGGAACATGCAAGTTAACTGGCTAAGGAAGGCCCAAGAAGCTCTTAGTTTATGCACAGTAAGGGGAGTAATTGCTAAAAGTAACTAGCCAAACCTTTTAGTAGACGAACTTTGTTGACATGTTTATATATTGATTGTTAATATCCATAGTAGAGTGAATGGTATGCTAGTGGTGGATTCTGACCCCTAGTGTTNAATAAATAAACCTACATAATTAAAATAGAAAAGAAAATCAGAATAATATAAATAAATTCCCAATCCATGTTGGAAAGCAAACTAATTAAACAAAACAATTAAAAACTAGAATTCCAAAAGAAAAACAAAGAGAACATCCTTAGAGAGTGGCAGCAGCGGCGGCACAAGGTGGCAGCAGCGGCGGCACAAGGTGGCAGCAGTGGCGGCACAAGGTGGCAACGGCGGCACAAGGTGGCAGCGGCTCGACTCCTTCCTCCTCCTTCGGTTCAGCAGAAAAATAAAGAAAGAGAGATGATGGTGGCTGCGGCAAGGGAAGAGAAATAATGGGGGCTGCTAGGGTTCCTAGGGTGTGTGAGAAAAGAAAGATAGAGAAAGGAGGCTAGGGTGTGCGGCAAGAAGAGAGAGAGACTAGGCTAGGGTTTCTGAAATTTCAGAGAGGTGAACCTTTGAGTTATAAAGATGTATTTATAGAGGAGAGTGGGGCTGAGATTTCTCTTTCTCTTCAATGTGGGATAAGTGCATTCCTTGCACACCAAGACTTATAATTTTCGGCCAAACATGGGCATTGGGCTGATTTGGGCTCTTTTTGGGCGTAACTCCCTTTTCAGCTCGCGGAACTGCTGCGCTACCTCCACTAAAATGGCCATATCTTGAGCTAGAAAACTCAGAATCGAAATCCGTAAAATTCCCTGCGAAGCTAACATCCGTATCTTTCGAACCATATATGGCATGATACCTGATTCATTCTGGAAAAGTACAGAACTGCTGTCGAAATTGGTGCTCTATTTTCCAGGGTTTTGACTTCTTTTTCAGCTAGGTTTCAATTAAAAGAACATGGGCTGGCTGCATCAAGCAAGGGGCGTGATGGGCTTTAGGGATGCATGGCTTGCGCATGGCCTTGGAATGACACAACTTGGGCTTCCTCCAATTGGGCTTGCAATAGGCGCATGGCCTTGGTCCTTTGGGCTAGGATTATGCGCATGGCCCATAGTGCATGAGCTGCATGTGTAGTCCATGTCATGTGATGATGTGGCACGGTTGACCATTGACTTTGACTTTTGACCTTTGACTTTGACCAAAAGTCAACCTTGACAAAAAACATTCCCTAGAAGATTCTGTCTGAGATTCTCCAAAGATTCCTTCCAGATTCCAGATCCTTCTAGCAGATTCCCTCAAGATTCTTTTTCCCATTTTTTTCCATTTTTAGCTCAAAATAGCCTCATTTAGCTTTTTTCTCCATCATTGCTTCATTTAACCTAAAAACACAAAAACAAGACAATAGACACAAAAGTATCGAGTTCTGACACTCTAAGTTTGGGAGTTAGTATCATAAAATAGCGTAAAACACTCATCAAAGTGCAAAGAAGCAAAGTGTACCTCAGAATGTTCTTTTAGTGCTTGCAATTCCATGGATTTAGCCCTTTGTGTTTTCCTTTCATTTCAATACCCTATCCTAGCCTAAGCCTTCATTATAACCCTATTTAAGCCCTAGCTGATCTCAAGATACTAATCCAACGATAGCATCACTTTATGATACTAATTCCTTAACCTAGAGTGTTAGAACTCGATATTTTGTGTTTCTTGTCTTGTTTTTCTATTTTCAGGTCAAATGAAGCATAAATGAGAAAAAGAAGCAAATGGAACCATTTTGGGACATTTCCTGGTCAAACTAGGAAAACGAGTGAAATCCTGGTCAAACCAGGAAAAGTGCAGAAACCCTAGTCAAATGAGGATTCCTAGTCACACTAGGAAACATCAAATCCAGAACCATTATTGCAGAGCCAGAAATGAGAAATCCTGATTTGAACAGGAAATCCTAGTTGAACTAGGAAACCTAACCCAACTAGGGAAATGAGTCCTAATGACACTAGGAGACCCCAGGAGAAATATGGTCATTATGAGAAGTCGAAATTGATAAGCAATCCTTCATTTACAAGAAATCCTAGTGGCACCAGAAAATGTTGGTCAAAGTCAACTCTATAAAGTCAAGGTTCCGGAAGCTTCTAGAAGGTGGTGGACGTCCATGGAAATGAATGGAAGGAAGAAATGAATTTGAATTCAAATAGAAATGAGGGGCAAAATGGGAAGTCAAAAGTCGAGGGCCCATGGGCCTAAGGGATGCTGACCCAAGATGGGCCATGCATGCACATGCATGGGCCCAAACCCTAGCAGCCCAAAGTCCATGCGTAAGGAGCAAGATGGCAGCCCATGCATGCGCATGCATGCCATGCAAACCCTACCAGCCAAGGAACCCTTGTGCAAGACCCATGCACAAGCCCAAGATGCAAGCCCAAGATGGAAGCCCATGGAGTGAAACCCTAGCCCATCTTGTGCAAGCCACTTCAGCCCAACATGCAAGCCTAATGCTCCATCAAGGCCCAAGACCAGCAGCCCATGCGCAAGGAGGGAAACCCTAGCTGACTTGCGTGAGTCACTTAAGCCCACAAGACAAAGCCTTGCCGCAAGCCCACATGCTGCTAACCCTAGCTGCTGCCGCAAGTTACTTCTCCTTGCCTCTCAAGGATTTGATGAGTGTGCATTTTGCATCACTTTATGATACTAATTCCTTAACCTAGAGTGTTAGAACTCGATATTTTGTGTTTCTTGTCTTGTTTTTGTGTTTTCAGGTCAAATGAAGCAGAAATGAGAAAAAGAAGCAAATGGAGCCATTTTGGGACATTTCCTGGTCAAACCAGGAAAACGAGTGAAATCCTGGTCAAACCAGGAAAAGTGCAGAAATCCTAGTCAAATGAGGATTCCTAGTCACACTAGGAAACATCAAGTCCAGAACCATCATTGCGGTGCCAGAAATGTGAAATCCTGATTCGAACGAGAAATCCTGGTTGAACTAGGAAACCTAACCCAACTAGGGAAAGGAGTCCTAATGACACTAGGAGACCCCAGGGGCAATATGGTCATTACGAGAAGTCGAAATGGATAAGGAATCTCTCATTTTCAAGGAATCCTAGTTGCACCAGGAAATGTTGGTCAAGGTTCCAGAAGCTTCCAGAAGGTGGTGGACATCCATGGAAATGAATGGAGGGAAGAAATGAATTTGAATTCAAATGGAAATGAGGGGCAAAATGGGAAGTCAAAAGTGGAGGGCCCATGGGCCCTAGGGATGCCAAACCAAGGTGGGCCATGTATGCACATGCATGGGCCCAAACCCTAGCAACCCAAAGGCCATGCGCAAGGAGGAAGATGGTAGCCCATGCATGCGCATGCATGCCATGCAAACCCTAGCAGCCAAGGAGCCATGCGCAAGCCCAAGGTGGAAGCCTATGGAGTCAAACCCTAGCCCATCTTGTGCAAGCCACTGAAGCCCAACATGCAAGCCCAAAGTCCAAGCCCAGCAGCCATGCGCAAGGGAGAGGGCCCTAGCTGACTTGCGTGAGTCACTTAAGCCCACAAGACAAAGCCTTGCCACAAGTCCACATGCTCCTAACCCTAGCTGCTGCCGCAAGAAACCCTAGCCTTGCCTCACAAGGATTTCTCCTCTATAAATATATCTTATACCTTCAGACCTGAGGACCCTTCTCCTAGTTTATTTTTCTGTTTTCATTAGTTTACTTTCAGTTTTAGATTTCAGAAAAGTGAGAGAGAGCTAGCCGAAATTTAGAGAGAGAAAAGGGAGTGGCGTGGTAGCAAGGAAGGAGGACCCTTTGCCGCAAGCCCTAGCTCACCCTAGCCGTGAGCCAATTGCTTGTGGAGGTTACCTTCTCTCTTTGCCTTGCCGCAGCCCCTCTACCTTGGTTTCTTTAATTTTTCTTCTAGTTTTCTGATTCCTTGTTAGTTTATGTTTCTGAATTAATTAGCTTGTGACTCTGAATTTATTTAATTGAGTTTCTAAATTTCATTAGTTATAGCTTTGGTTCTATTTAATGCATGTTTCAGATTCTAATTAGTTTATATTTTCTTTCAATCTAGTTTAGTTGTATTTCTGATTTCAATTCGTGTATGCCTTTAAATTCATTAACTATGCGTTTCTGATTTCTTTAGCAAGCAGGAATTGGGATTTCATTTATTGTTGTATCTGTTTTTATTTATTTTATTTAATTATGTAGGTTAGTTATTCTATCTTGCATGTTAGTTTTAGGTTGATTAATGGATTTGCATGTTCTAACAAATCGTTTATCCGTCTCTTGGTCTGTTAGTTTGATGTTTGCGCGTATTAAATTTCCACTATCTATTAGAACCCCCGTCACTAGTTGTTTGCATCCTTTGACTGGCCACCTTAGGGTAATTGCATCTAGTTTATCTGTTAGGTTTAGCTGTGAAATAGTCAAAGACACTAAACCACAAGTAACAAGGGAATAAGGGATTATTCTTGGTAGTGGGGTTGGGCGACCTCTATACGGAAATAGTTAAAGCTTATATGTTGTGCATGTTTGACGTTCTCATAAAACTTAATGACTCATGCATGGGTAACAGCTGCCTTAGCTNGATAATTGTTTGTTTTGTTCTAAGAAAACACATCAACAGGAGGCAAGGACAGGAAAGTGCGGCAGCAGCTAGAGTTAGGAGAGCATTGGGCTTGAGGCAAGGGCTTTGGCTTTGGGCTTAAGTGACACAAGCCAGCCCCCTAGGGTTTAGTGCATGCGCATGGCTGCTAGTCTTGGGCTGGAGCATTGGGCTTCCTCTTGGGCTGGCGCATGCATGCATGCATGGCCCCTTCAGATTTCGGCATTGCATAGGCCCATGGCCCATTTGACTTGTTGACTTTGTCATAGTTGACCCTTGACCATTAACTTTGACTTCCCATTTTGCCCCTCATCTCCATTTGAATTTGAATTCATTTCTTCCCTCCATTTATTTCCATGGATGTCCACCACCTTCTAGAAGCTTCTGGAACCTTGACTTTGTAGAGTTGACTTTGACCAACATTTCCTAGTGTGACTAGGATTTCTTGTAAATGAAAGATTCCTTATCCATTTCGACTTCTCATAATGACCATATTGCCCCTGGGGTCTCCTAGTGTCATTAGGACTCCTTTCCCTAGTAGGGTTAGGTTTCCTAGTTCAACCAGGATTTCCTGTTTCAATCAGGATTTCTCATTTCTGGCTCCGCAATGATGGTTCTGGACTTGATGTTTCCTAGTGTGACTAGGAATCCTCATTTGACTAGGATTTCTGCACTTTTTTTGGTTTGACCAGGATTTCACTCGTTTTCCTAATTTCACTAGGAAACGTCTAAAAATGGTTCTTTTCGCTCCTTTTCTCTTCTTTGCTCATTTTATCCTATAAAAACAAAAACAAACTAACAACACACAAAATATCGAGTTCTTGCACTCTGGGTTAGGGAGTTAGTATCATAAAGTAATGTAAAATGAGCACTCAACACCCATCTCCACTAGTCATGCACAAAATATCTTGAATCAAAAGGACTGTTATTAGGTTGTAATGGGGTTTAGGGCTCTGGTTAAAGGAATGAAAAGGAACGATTATCACAAATTCTAAGCAAACGTAATGAGCAATTCTCTTGTTGAGATTTAAGAACTTTAAGAGCTTTAAGATGCTTGCCAAAACTCAATTCTCATACCATTCCCACAAACTTAAACAAAAAACACTTTTTATTTCTTGAATAAATTTTTTTTTTTATCCAATCCTTTCAAGCCGGATATGCAATTGCATTTTCAAAGTTATCACATCCACACTCTGTTTGACAATTGGACATGCAATCATAATCACGATTCTCTCTTTTTTTTTTTTTTTGCATACATAGAACACCCCCACACTTGTCTTCCCCAAAACCCCCAAACTTATTTCTTTGCAAGTACCTTAACATAACTCAACCTCATATTGCTCACTAGTTAGCTTGGAAAGGGTAAGGCTAGTGTTTAAGCAAAAGGGTAAGACATTTGTAATGGAAAGAAATGAAAGGCTAACATAAAGGCACAAAATGGTAATCTAATGGATATAACATATTTAGGGATTATGCTCATTTGGCCATGGTGGATTCCTAATGCCTAGATCGTTTCCAAGATGCATTCATACATGACACAAAGCTTTGAGAGATATTAAGCAAGTTCTAGAGATGCAATATGCACAAGATTGATCACACATGAAGAACAAAGTGCTAGGAACAATATATGCACTTCCATTAGGCTGAAAACTCACATATATGGCATAATTGGTTCACACAAGTCTTACTATGCTTCTCTCATTACAATGCATTAAATTGACAAAGTTTGTGTAAATAGATTCAAACAAGGTCTCATAACTCACTATTAACAATAGAGGAACTTCTAAGACCTAAACATGCTCATTCTCTTCTTAGCCCTTATTAAACAACAAAAATTAAAAAATTTCAACAAAAGTTACCTTCCCCCCACACTTGAGTCTAACATTGTCCTTAATGTTAAAAAGTGACTTTGAAAGTTTTGTAATGAAAAATTCATGCATGGGGTGAAAGATAAACAACACACAACACACAACACAACACAACAACAACACATAAAACAACACATAAAACAACAAAGCATAAATAAATAAATTTATAACAAGATAAGGGTCAAGAAAAACTCCCCCTTGTAGACCTCCAACACTTGGGTTGCCTTTATGGTGCACAAGGAGCATCCTTAAAGTAAAGGACTTCCTCGTCTTCATTGAGGCTAGCCGAGACGTAGGGCTTCAAACGGTGGCCATTCACTTTGAACACATCCTCACTCTTCATGTTCTTGATTTCAATGGCTCCATGGGGAAAGACTTGAACTACTTGAAATGGACCACTCAATCTTGATCTAAGTTTGCCCGGAAACAACTTTAATCTTGAATTGTAAAGAAGCACAAGTTGGTTTGGCTTAAAATTCTTCTTCACAAGCTTCTTATCATGATATGCTTTGGTTTTCTTCTTGTATAACTTGGCATTCTCATATGCCTCATACCTTAACTCATCAAGCTCACAAAGATCAAGCTTACTCTTTTCACTAGCCTTGATAAAGTTAAAATTCAACTCATTAAGTGCCCACAAAGCCTTGTGTTTAAGTTCCACGGGTAGATGGCATGCCTTCCCATACACAAGCCTATAAGGTGACATTCCTAAAGGTTTCTTGAATGCCGTTCTATATGCCCACAAAGCATCATTCAACTTCAAACTCAAATCCTTCCTTGAAGTGTTCACCATCTTCTCTAGGATATGTTTGATCTCTCTATTTGAAATCTCAACTTGTTCACTAGTTTGTGAATGATTGGGAGTGCTCACTTTGTGCTTCACATCATACTTCTTGAGTAAGTGATGAGTGTGCATTTTGCATCACTTTATAACCAGGAAAAGTGCAGAAATCCTAGTCGAATGAGGATTCCTAGTCACACTAGGAAACATCAAGTTCAGAACCATCATTGCAGAGCCAGAAATGTGAAATCCTGATTCGAACAGGAAATCCTGGTTGAACTAGGAAACTTAACCTAACTAGGGAAAGGAGTCCTAATGACACTAGGAGACCCCAGGGGCAAAATGGTCATTACAAGAAGTCGAAATGGATAAAGAATCTCTCATTTTCAAGGAATCCTAGTTGCACCAGAAAATGTTAGTCAAAGTCAACTCTACAAAGTCAAGGTTCCAGAAGATTCTAGAAGGTGGTGGACATCCATGGAAATGCATGGAGGGAAGAAATGAATTTGAATTCAAATGGAAATGAGGGGCAAAATGGGAAGTCAAAAGTCGAGGGCCCATGGACCTAAGGGATGCCGAACCAAGATGGGCCATGCATGCACATGCATGGGCCCAAACCCTAGCAGCCCAAAGCCCATGCGTAAGGAGCAAGATGGCAGCCCATGCATGCGCTTGCATGCCATGCAACCCCTAGCAGCCAAGGAGCCCATGCGCAAGCCCAAGATGCAAGCCCAAGGTGGAAGCCCATGAAGTGAAACCCTAGCCCATCTTGTGCAAGCCACTTCAGCCCAACATGCAAGCCCAAAGCCCAAGACCAGCAGCCCATGCGCAAGGAAGGAACCCTAGCTAGGCTAGGCGTGAATCACTTAAGCCCAAGGAGCAGCCCATGCCGCAAGGCCTGATTCACCCTAACCCTAGCTGCTGCCGCAAGTTACCTTCTCCTTGCCTCTCAAGGATTGCACCTCTATATATAATTCCTTAATTCAGAACCCTAGGACCTTACTTCTCACTTCCTACACTCCAGCCGAAATCTCTTTAGTCTTTAGTTTTATTTTTCTGTTCTAGGTTTTTAATTTCAGAATTTTAGTTTGTTCTTGGGAGGGCTAGCCGAAGGTTGAGAGAGAGAGAGAGAAGTGGCGTGGCTCCAAGGAAGAGCAACCCTAAGCCGCAAGCCCTAGCTCACCATAGCCGTGAGCCAATTGCTTGTGCAAGGTGCTTCTTCTTCCTTGTCTTACCGCAGCCCCTTCCACTTATTTCCTTCAATTTTTGTTCTAGTTTTCTATTTTATTGTTGGATTGTGCCTCTGAATATATTTAATAAGTTTCTGAATTTATTTAGTTTGCCTTTTGATTTCATTTAATTCATGTTGCTGAGTTCAATTCGTTTATGCATTTAATTTCGTTAACTTTGCGTTTCTGATTTTATTGTTAAGCATGAATTGGGATTTCATTATTGTTTGTTGCTGTTTTTATTTATTTAATTTAAGTATGTAGGTTAATTATTCTATCTTGCATGTTAGTCGTAGGTCGATTAATGGATTTGCATGCTTTAACAAATCGTTTATCCGTCTCTTGGTCTGTTAGTTTGATGTTTGCATGTATTAAATTTCCACTATCTATTAGAACCCGTCACTATTTGTTTGCATCCTTTGACTGGCCAACTTAGGGTAATTGCATCTAGTTTATTTGTTAGGTTTAGCTGTGAAATAGTCAAAGACACTAAACCACAAGTAACAAGGGAATGGAAAATGGATGCTATGCCTCGACGCGTTTGGCTCGACCTCCACCAAAGCTTGTTGTCCATTAGTGTTGGAATAAAAATCGTACGGCACCCTAGGATAGCTCCCAACCTGGTTCACTTGTTCCACGTGATGAGTGTGCATTTTGCATCACTTTATGATACTAATTCCTTAACCTAGAGTGTTAGAACTTGCTATTTTGTGTTTCTTGTCTTGTTTTTGTGTTTTCAGGTCAAATGAAGCAGAAAATGAGAAAAAGAAGCAAATGGAGCCATTTTGGGACATTTCCTGGTCAAACCAGGAAAACGAGTGAAATCCTGGTCAAACCAGGAAAAGTGCAGAAATCCTAGTCAAATGAGGATTCCTAGTCACACTAGGAAACATCAAGTCCAGAACCATCATTGCGGTGCCAGAAATGTGAAATCCTGATTCGAACAGGAAATCCTGGTTGAACTAGGAAACCTAACCCAACTAGGGAAAGGAGTCCTAATGACACTAGGAGACCGCAGGGGCAATATGGTCATTACGAGAAGTCGAAATGGATAAGGAATCTCTCATTTTCAAGGAATCCTAGTTGCACTAGGAAATGTTGGTCAAGGTTCCAGAAGCTTCCAGAAGGTGGTGGACATCCATGGAAATGAATGGAGGGAAGAAATGAATTTGAATTCAAATGGAAATGAGGGGCAAAATGGGAAGTCAAAAGTGGAAGGCCCATGGGCCCTAGGGATGCCGAACCAAGTGGGCCATGCATGCACATGCATGGGCCCAAACCCTAGCAGCCCAAAAGCCATACGCAAGGAGGAAGATAGCAGCCCATGCATGCGCATGCATGCCATGCAAACCCTAGCAAGGAAGGGGCCATGCGCAAGCCCAAGGTGGAAGCCCATGAAGTGAAACCCTAACCCATCTTGTGCAAGCCACTGAAGACCAACATGGAAGCCCAACATGCAAGCCCAAAGCCCAAGACTACCAGCCCATGCGCCAAGGAGGGACCCTAGCTAGGCTAGGCGTGAGCCACTTAAGCCCAAAGGAGGAAGCCCAACACGCAAGGCCCTAGTTCAGCTAGCCCTAGCTGAAGCCGCAAGCAACTAGGAAAGGGAAACCCTAGCAGCCGCAAGCTTCAGCCTCCTTGCCTCTCAAGGAATGCTCTCCTATATAAACCCCTCTTATTCAGACTTTTGGAGACTTTTTTTTCTCACCTCCAACTCCAGCCGAAATTCCCTTTTGTTCTTTAGTTTTATTTTTCTGTTCTAGGTTGTTATTTTAGTTTAATTCTTGCAAGGGGAGCCGAATTCAGAGAGTTCTAGAGAGAGAAAGGTGCGTGACAAGTGAGAGAGAGAAGGACCAGCCTGCTGCCGCAAGCCTTAGCTCACCTTGCCGTGAGTTCCTCCTTCTTGCTAGGTGCCTCCTTCTTCCTCTCTCCTTGCCGCAGCCACCCTAGTGTTTGCACCTCTGATTTTGTTTCTTTTTCCATCTAGTTTCTATTTTAATTGTTGGTTTATGCTACTGAAGTTAATTAGTTTATGATTCTGAATTTACTTAATGCATGGTTCTGATTTCATTTAGTTGTTTATGTTTATGCAATTTAATTTATGCAATTTAATTTAGTTGTTTAGTTGTGCTTTTAATTTTGCGTTTCTGATTTTCTTTATCAAGCATGAATTGGGACTTTGTTTATTTGTTGGTTGCTGTTTCTTTTATTTATTTTATTTAATTATGTAGGTTAGTTATTCTATCTTGCATGTTAGTTGTAGGTCGATTAATTAATTTGCATGTTCTAACAAATCGTTTATCCGTCTCTTGGTCTGTTAGTTTGATGTTTGCACATATTAAATTTCCACTATCTATTAAAACCCCCGTCACTAGTTGTTTGCATCCTTTGACTGGCCACCTTAGGGTAATTGCATCTAGTTTATCTGTTAGGTTTAGCTGTGAAATAGTCAAAGACACTAAACCACAAGTAACAAGGGAATAAGGGATTATTCTTGGTAGTGGGGTTGGGCGACCTCTATAAGGAAATAGTCAAAGCTTATATGTTGTGCATGTTTGACGTTCTCATAAAACTTAATGACTCCTGCATGGGTAACAGCTGCCTTAGCTTGAACTAGGGAACATGTAGGTTAACTGGCTAAGGAAGGCCCAAGAAGCTCTTAGTTTATGCATTAGGAGAACAATGGCGAGAAAGTAACTAGCCAAACCTTTTTAGCTGTCAAACTTTAATATGTTGTGTTCAAATTAACTGTCATTAGCCTTGGATGGTTATTGCATGCTTATCTGATTTGAAACTGAAAACTTAACATTGCAAGATAGAATAAAGTGTGTGTGCGTGTGGTGATGTGTGCGTGTGTTCCATCTTTTCAAAACCCCCCATTTAGTTATTCTAGTGATTATTTGCATTGATTTATTGTATATTAACCATTCCCTGTGGGATCGACCTCGTGCTTGTACGCTTTGCTACTGATGCGATTCGTGCACTTGCGAGTAAACTTAGAATGAGATATTTGTTTATTTTATTCTAAGAAAACACAATCAACACCACGTCACCCCCTTGTTCTTGCACACCCATCAGCTTCTCTTCAGCCAAAGACAACTTCTGCACCATAGTCTTGATTTCCAAAATCTGTCCCTCCATGGTGTTTGGCACATCAGCCACCTCATATAACCCTCTCTTTGGTCCTCCTCTTGAACGATTGGAATCCATTTGTTGAGAACTCAAGAAAGTGACTCAAACAATTCTGTAGCCTCACCTTCTGTTTTTGACATAAATGCACCACCACATGCCGAATCCACCTCTGCTTGATCCCTCTCCAATAATACTTGATAAAAATAGCAAATCACATACCAAGGAGATAAGTTGTGGTGCGGGCAGCTAGTAAGCAACTCATTGAATCTGTCCCAAGTCTCTTGAAATGGCTCGTCCGCTTTTTGCACAAATCCAAGGATCTCCTTCCGAATCAAATGTGTCTTGGAAATTGAATAAAACTTGTTCAAGAACTTGGTCGAAAGATCATCCCAAGTAGAAATGGAACCACTGGGCAGCGAATACAACCACCTCTTTGCCTTGTCCTTAAGTGCGAAAGGGAACATCCTCAAACGATACTGATTGGCATTCAGACCCCTCAATTGTGCGGCTTCACAAACCCCGGAAAACTCCTTCAGAAAGTGGATCGGATCCTCCCCATTCAACACATGGTAGCTCGGCAACAAATGGATCTGACCGCTCTTGATCTCGAAATTAGTGGCTATTGTTGCATAACGGATGCAAGATGGTTGAGTGGGTAGCGAGGGTGCTGAAAAATGATTCAGGGGTTGCGGCACATTCTCATTTGTCTCAGCCATGTCGACACTTCCAATCTCCTCACTACTCGAATCTGATGCACTAGGTAGAGGGCTGTCTTGAAAAGTACCTAACGCTTCGTTTTTGAGCCTCTCTAACCTTGCAATAACTTCAGGGTTCATAAAACACACCTAATCAAAAGAAAACTCACAATCAGTAGAAAGAATGCTTATAAAGGCATGGCATTTATTAAAAACTAAAAATTAACCAAAAATAAAATCTAACTAATATAACCTAATTCTAATGACTAATTAAACCAATTCATTGATATTAGACACCGTTCCCCGGCAACGGCGCCAAAAACTTGTTGAATGTTTTCTTAGAACAAAATAAAGACATATCTCATTCTAAGTATACTCGCAAGTGCACGAATCGCATCAGTAGCAAAGCGTACAAGCACGAGGTCGATCCCACAGAGAATGGTTAAGAAACAACAAATAAGTTCAATTAATCAATAGAATAACTAAATGGGGGGTTTAAAGAGATGAAAACACACGCACACACCCTTTATTCTATCTTGCAATGTTAAGTTTTCAGTTTCAAATCAGATAAGCATGCGATTACTATCCAAAGCTAATGACAATTAATTTGAACACAATGTATTAAAGTTTGACTGCTAAAAAGATTTGGCTAGTTACTTTCTCGCAATTGTTCTCCTAAGGATAAACTAAGAGCTTCTTGGGCCTTCCTTAATCAGTTAACTTACATGTTCCCTAGTTCAAGCTAAGGCAGCTGTTACCCATGTAAGAGTCATTAAGATCGGTGAGAAAGTCAAACATGCACAACATATAAGCTTTGACTATTTCCTTATAGAGGTCGCCCAACCCGATTACCAAGAATAATCCCTTATTCCCTTGTTACTTGTGGTTTAGTGTCTTTGACTATTTCACAGCTAAACCTAACAAATAAACTAGATGCAATTACCTTAAGGTGGCCAGTCAAAGGATGCAAACAACTAGTGACGGATTCAAATAGATAATAGAAATTTAATACATGCAAATATCAAACTAACAGACCAAGAGACGGTTAAACGATTTGTTAAAGCATACGAATCCATTAATCAACCTACAACTAACATGCAAGATAGAATAAATAAAAACTACATAATTAAATTAAATAAAATAAAACAGAAAAAAATAATAAAATCCCAATTCATGCTTGATAATAGAATCAGAAACACAAATTAAATAAATTCAAAGGCATAAACTAAATAAATTAAGAACATCAACTAAATAAAATCTGAGTCACAAACTAATTAATTTCAGAAGCATAAACCAACATGGAATCAAAAAACTAGAAAAAGAATTAAAGAAACCAAGTGAGAGGGCTGCGGCAAGGCAAAGAGAGAAGGCAACCTCACACAAGCAATTGGCTCACGGCTAGGGTGAGCTAGGGCTTGTGGCAAAGGGTCCTTCTTCCTTGCTGCCACGCCACTCCCTTTTCTCTCTCTAAATTTCGGCTAGCTCTCTCTCACTTTTCTGAAATCTAAAACCTAAAACTGAAAAATAAAACTCGGAGGAAGTGTCAGGTCTAGGGTTCTGAAGTATATGAGGTATATATAGAGGTGTAATCCTTGAGAGGCAAGGAGAAGTGACTTGCGGCAGCAGCTAGGGTTAGGAGCATGTGGGCTTGCGGCAAGGGCTAAGCCTTTGGGCTTAAGTGCCTCACACCTGTCAGCTAGGGCTTCCCTCCTTGCGCATGGGCTGCTGGTCTTGGGCTTTGATAGTGCATTGGGCTCGCATGTGTTGGGCTGAAGTGACTTGCACAAGATGGGCTAGGGTTTCACTTCCTTTCCTAGTCCCACTAGGATTCCTAGTAGATGTAGAATTCCTTATCAATTTCAACTTCTCATAATGACCATATTGCCCCTAGTGATTCCTAGTCTCATTAGGACTCCTTTCCTTAGTAGGGTTAGGTTTCCTAGTTCAACCAAGAATTCCTACTCCAATTAGGATTTCTCATTTATGGCTTGACAATGATGATTCTGGTCTTGATGTTTCCTCGTGACTAGGAATCCTCATTTGACTAGGATTTCTGCTCTTTTCCTAGTTTGACCAGGAATTGTCCCAAAACGGCTCCATTTGCTCCTATTTCCTATTTATGCTTCATTTGACCTAAAAACACAAAAACAAGACAAAGGACACAAAAGTATCGAGTTCTAACACTCTAGGTTAGGGAGTTAGTATCATAAAATAACATAAAATGAACACTCATTAGATCTCTGTTTAAATTGACTCTATTTGCTTCGCATCTTTGACTGATCACCTTAGGTTGCATGCATCTAGATTTATGTTGTGGAACTAAACAAGCTCAAAAGGATGATAGTTTCAATAGGCAACAAGTGGATATCCTGAGATAATATTCATGAGAAAAGGGATTATAGATGATCATAGGTTACAATTCGGATGGGTCTATGCTCTATATGTTTGTCATTCTCACCAATTGTAATGACTCTTGCATGGATAACAGTTGCCTTAAGTACGCTTAGGGAACATGTAAGTTAACTGGCTAAGGAAGGCCCAAGAAGCTCTTAGTTATGCACAGTAAGGAGAGTAATTGGTAAAAGTAACTAGCGAAACCTTTTAATACACGAACTTTGTTGACATGTTTGCATATTGATTGTTAGTATCCATAGTAAGGTGAATAGTATGCTAGTGGTGGATTCTGACCCCTAGTGTTTCTTTATCATTGTTCTTATCTAAATTAATTCAGTTTGTTATTTTAAAGTTTTGTTACTTATTTGTCAGTATAGTCTAGTCTCAAAAACCAATCAAAACCCCTCCCATTCACGTGTGTGAGTTAGAGTAGATTTAATTGAATTTAATTGAGTTAGTAATCATAACACTAGTACAATTCCCTGTGGGATCGACCTCGTATTTGTAACCTTTGCTACTCGGCGATTCGTGCACTTGTTGCAAGTTAACTTAGAGTTGCTAAAAAGGTCTAATATAATTGTTCTAGGAAAACATACAACAAGTTTTTGCTAACCCTAGCCTTGCCGCACACCCTAAAGCCTTGCCTCACAAGGATTTCTCTCTCACCTCTATATATACATCCTATTCTTTCATAATTTAGGGTTCCCATAATTTATACTTTCAGAATTTTAGAGAGAGAGAGAGAGGCCGATTGACATGACAAGCTAGAGAGAGAAGGAGCTCAGCCTTGTGCCGCAAGCCCTAGCTCACCTTGCCGTGGGTTCCTCCACCTTGCTAGGTGTCTCCTTCAGCTCCTCTTCTTGCCGCAGCCACCCCAGTGATGTTTCTTTTGGCTTTCAGTTTTCTTTTCTTCTAGAATTCTTATTTTCCATTAGTTTGTGTTTCTGAATTTATTTTAACTATGGATTAGGAGTTTATTTATGTATTTTAGATTTTCTTTTATGTTTTAATTATGTAGTTTATTATTTTATCTTGCATGTTAGTTGTAGGTTGATTTTCAGATATGTCATGCTTTAACAAATCGTTTATCCGTCTCTTGATGAATTAATTTGATGTTTACATGTATCAAATTCTCATTATCTAATTGAATCTGTCACTATTCGTTTGCATCATTTGACTGACCAACTTAGGATAATTGCATCTAGTTTATTTATTAGGTTTAGATGTGAAATAGTCAAAGACACTAAATCACAAGTAACAAGGGAATAAAAGATTATTCTTGGTAATGGTTTCGTAGGACCTCTACAAGAAAATAGTAAAAGCTTGTATGTTGTGCGTGTTTGATGTTCTCATAGATCTTGCATGGGCAACAATTGCCTTAAGTCCGCTTAGGGAACATGTAAGTTAACTGATTAGGAGAGACCTAAGAAGCTCTTAATTTATGCCTTAGGAGAACAATTGCGAGAAAGTAACTAGCCAAACCTTTTTAGTAGACAAACTTTGATATTGTGTTTGAATTGATTTGTCATTAGCCTTGGATGGTTAGAGTATGCATATCTGATTTGATGGCTGAAAACTTAACATTGCAAGATAGGATAATGGGTGTGTCCTTGTGGTGTGGTGTGCGTGAGTTCCATCTTTCCCAAAACCCCCATGTTTAGTTATTCTATTGATTAATTGAATTGATTTGTTGTGTATTGACCATTCTTTGTGGGATCGACCTCGTGCTTTGTTGTTGTTTTCTTAGAGCAAATTAATTAACACAAATACTTACCAAAGCT
Organism: Dryas drummondii; assembly: GCA_003254865.1. Classification (NCBI taxonomy): domain Eukaryota; kingdom Viridiplantae; phylum Streptophyta; class Magnoliopsida; order Rosales; family Rosaceae; genus Dryas; species Dryas drummondii. Next base: position 75,922 of record QANW01000533.1, read on the forward strand.
CTAAATTTACTCGCAAGTGCACGAATCGTATGGTAGCAAATGGTGACATACAATTCAAAGTGAACACATACAATAAAGTTTGCCAGCCGAGAGGCCTTCATTATCGGACACTCGCCTAACTATTGTTTTTCTTATTCATAGATTAAGAGCTTGATTATCCCAACTTAACCTAGTTAACTCACATGTTCCTAGGAAGCTTGATTATCGTCTACCTAAGCTATTAACCATGCAAGAGTCATTAAGATTATATGAAAACAACAAACACATAGAGCATGATAGAATCTTGATTATTGATCTAGATGACATCTATGAAACCTATTTATCAAAGGTAAGTTCTTAGGTTATCTTCTTATGACCTACTGAATTGATTAGCTTAATTATTACCTCTCAATTTCATAACAATTAATAGATGCAAACAACTCTATGGTAGCTAGTCAAAGAGTGCAAACAAATAGAATCAATTAAAACAGAAAATAGGAATTTATCGCATGCAAACATCACATTAAATCACATGGCTTTATTTCATTAACCATAAATCAACATTGATCAAATAATAAGAGCTTCATCATCATCTTAACATTGCAAAACTAAAATCAAAACATAATAAATAAAATAAAAGAATCAACTTTCATTAAATAATCAAACATCCAATCCATAATGAAAGAAGAATAGACTAATTAACTAAGGAAATCAAAAGAAGAAGACAAGAAGAAACAAGGAAAAACCCAAGGAAGATGTGGCTAGGGCAGCAAGAAGGCTTGCTGCCTCGTCCTCCTCCTTGCGGCAATTTCTCTCTCTCTCTTTCTAACTTTCAGAAAATAAAAAGGTGTAAGGTGTAGAAGATGATATCTGATATGTGAGGGAGTGAGGGTCTTATATAGTAGTGAGGAGGTCGAGAGGTTTTGCTGACATTTAACCTCTTATTGGTTCAATGTCATTTAACCTCTTATTGGCCTCTCGTGAGGAGTGAAGCCACATTTAGCTTCTTTCTGCATTATTGGTTCATTTAACCTACAAAACACTAAAACAAACTGACAAGACCTAAAATATCGAGTTCTTACACTCTAGGTTAGGGAATTAGTATCATAAAATGATGCAAATTGGACACTCAACATGCTTGCATGCTTTGCTATTGATGCGATTCGTGCACTTGCGAGTATACTTAGAATGAGATATGTTTTTATTTTGTTCTAAGAAAACAATCAACAGTTAGGATTAGTGGTCTAAACCTATAGAACCACATTTGGTGTTAAGAACGCAGGAAAACGTCATTTCAGGGCATACTTGGTCCAATTTGTCCAAATTGCATCGAAATATGGCTGGGTTGTAAGAAAGATAAGGGATGCTATTTCTTATGATAGGTGTTAAGAACGCACAAAAACGTCATTTCGGTACATTCTTGGTCCAATTTCATCCATATTACAGGAAAACGTGAACGATTGGTTAGAAACACATGGGGAAGCTTATTCTCATGTTATGGTTAGTGTTCTAGACCTATTGAACCGCATTTGGTGTTAAGAACATATGAAAACGTCATTTTGGTACATATTTGGTCCAATTTCATCCAAATTGTACGAAAACGTGCCCGGTAGGCAAGAAAGACATGGGAAAACACACTCTTATGTTAGCATTAGTGCTCTAGACTTATTGAACCACATTTGGTGTTAAAAACGCAAGAAAATGTTATTTCGGTGCATAATTGGTCCAATTTCATCCAAATTGTACCAAAACGTGCTCGGTTGGCACGAAAGACGTAGGGAAGCACTTTCTTGTCTTAGGATTAGTGTTCGAGTCCAATTGAACCACATTAGGTATTAAGAACGCAAGAAAATGTTATTTTGGTACATACTTCGTCCAATTTCGTTAAAATTATACCAAAACGTCCCCGGTTGGCAAAAAAAAACATGTGGAAGCACTTCCTCATGTTCGGATTAGCGTTCTAGACCGATTGAACCACATTGGGTGTTAAGAACGCACGAAATCGTCATTTCGGTACAAACTTAGTCCAATTTCATCTATATTACCGCAAAACGTGACCGATTGGTTAGAAACACATGGGGAAGCTTATTCTCATGTTAGGGTTAGTGTTCTAGACCTATTGAACCACATTGGGTGTTAGGAACGCACGAAATCGTCATTTCGGTACAAACTTGGTCCAATTTCGTCTAAATTGTACCAAAACGTGTCCAGTTGGCAAGAAAGACATGAGGAAGCACTTTTTCATCTTAGGGTTAGCGTTCTAATCCAATTGAACCACATTGGGTATTAAGAACACAAAATAATGTTATTTCGGTACATACTAGGTCCAATTTCGTTAAAATTATTCCAAAATGTGCCTGGTTCGCAAGAAAGACATGCGGAAGAACTTTCTCATGTTAGGATTAGCGTTCTAGACCACTTGAACCACATTTGGTGTTAAGAATGCACGAAATCGTCATTTAAGTACAAATTAGGTCCAATTTCGTCTAAATTGTACCAAAACGAGCACAATTGGTAAGAAAGACATGGGGAAACACTTTCTTATGTTAGAATTACAGTTATAGACCAATTGAACCACATTTGGTGCAATATGGACAATTTGGTAAGTACCGAATTGGACAATTTGGTGCAATATGGACCATTTCGATGCATACTTGGTCCAATTTCATCCATATTCGATGTTAAGAACGCATCGAAACGTCATTTTCGTGTATATTTGATCCCATTTCATCCAACTGGCACCAAAACGTGACCGTTTGGTGAGAAAGACGTGGGGAAACACTTTCTCATGTTAGGAATAGCGTTCTAGACCAATTAAACCACATTTGGTGCAATATAGACAATTTGGTACGTACTGAATTGGACAATTTGGTGCAATATGGACAATTTCGGTGCATGCTTGGTCCAATTTTATCCGCATTTGGTGATAAGAATGCACCGAAATGTCATTTCGGTGCATACTTGATCCCATTTCGTCCAAATGGCACCAAAACGTGCCCGGTTAGGATTAGAATTCTAGACCAATTGAACCAGATTAGGTGTTAAGAACGCAAGAAAATGTTATTTCGGTACATACTTGCCCGGTTGGAAAGAGAGACATGGGGAAGCACACTCTCATGTTAGAATTAGCGTTCTAGACCTAATGAACAACATTTGGTGTTAAGAATGCACAAAAATGTTATTTAGGTGCATATTTGGTCAAATTTCATCTAAATTGCACCAAATTGCTCCCGATTGGCAAGAAAGACATGGGAAAGCACATTCTCATATTAGGATTTTCGTTCTAGAGCTATTGAACCACATTTGGTATTAATAATGCAAGAAAACGTTATTTCGATACATACGTCATCCACGTCCAAATTGTACCAAAACGTGCCCGGTTGGAAAGAAAGACATGAGAAGCACATTCTCATGTTAGGAGTTGCGTTCTAGACCTATGGAACCACATTTGGTGTTAAGAACATACTTGGGGCCCGTTTGGCACTGTTTTTTAGAAGCACTTATAATCAGTAAAGTGTTGTTATCCTACCTCAAGTGCAAGCTTGTCAAGTTTTAGTATGGAAATGGAAGTAGGGGGTTGTCGTACCCAAGAGATAGGATGGAGATTTCAACCACAAGCTAGATTGATTTTAGGGTTATAAAACTAACAAACAACCTACTATATACTATGCAAAGCCAAGACTAAACATAATGGTATGTGCAAATGTGTAGTGTTGAGTTGTTATTTGGTTGATTGATGATAAGTAACACTAGAATTTGAAACTAACAAATGGAAATGCAAGCAAATTCAAGTACAAATTAAATTCAATGATGATGAATGAATTGGGGTTATTAGGGGGACAATTACAGAATTGTTGTCGAAATTGGTGCTCTATTTTCCAGGGTTTTGACTTCTTTTTTCAGCTAGGATTCCTTGGGAGGCAAGGACAAGAAAGTGCGGCAGCAGCTAGGGTTAGGAGAGCATTGGGCTTGCGGCAAGGGCTTTGGCTTTGGGCTTAAGTNGATTCTTTATCCATTCTGACTTCCCGTAATGACCATATTGCCCCTGGGGTCTCCTAGTGTCATTAGGACTCCTTTCCCTAGTAGGGTTAGCTTTCCTAGTTCAACCAGGATTTCCTGTTTCATTCAGGATTTCTCATTTCTGGCTCCGCAATGATGGTTCTGGACTTGATGTTTCCTAGTGTGACTAGGAATCCTCATTTGACTAGGATTTCTGCACTTTTCCTGGTTTGACCAGGATTTCACTCGTTTTCCTAGTTTCACTAGGAAACGTCTAAAAATGGTTCTTTTCGCTCCTTTTCTCTTCTTTGCTCATTTTATCCTATAAGAACAAAAACAAACTAACAACACACAAAATATCGAGTTCTTGCACTCTGGGTTAGGGAGTTAGTATCATAAAGTAGTGTAAAATGAGCACTCAACACACCCCCAAACTTAGATTTTGCTAGTCCTCGAGCAAAAAGAACAAAGAAAAGACTCAAGACAGACTCAAAACATCCCAACACATGACTTCATAAGTACAGCCATAAATAGCATAGTCAAGCAAGATACATATAGAATTTATTCCTCAATCTCTAATAATGCTTCAATTAACATACCTTACTCCTCCATGAAGCGTATAGACCATCCTTGACACAAACTCAAGTGTTAGACAAACAAGACCAAATCAGCATACACAAAATAGATTCAACTCAAATTCTCACTAAGGCATACTCTCAATAATAAAACGCTCAAATATTGGGTCAATACGTGCACTCAAGTATATGTGAGAGATGATATGATAAACAAATACAAAAATCTCACATATTAATCATGAAAGAAAGGCACAAAGAAACAAAAACACTGATCTCAATAGAAGAAATTAAAATACTCGGAACAGAATCAATAACCATAAGCTTCCCTTTTATCTAGACTCCACATAATGAACCACATTTCTCCCAAGATCAATTAGGACTTTTATGCGGGTTGTAATGGAGGCTTAGGTTAGGACAAGGTATTGAAATGAAAGGGATAACCAAGGCCTACAGACTATGGATTTGCACAAAGAAAACAATAGAGGTATTCCTTGCATAATTTGCAGTCATAGCTCAAATTTGAACAGTTTTCAACTTCAATCTGTTGTAATCGTCCCTTCCCCTTAATCTTTTTTTATTTTTTTTTTGAAAGGGAACGACAAACAATCTTAAGCACAATTCCTTTTCCTTTTACATCGAGCTACGCATAGACATTTCTTTTCAACCTCACATTATCACCAACTCCATGCAAATTCATAGGTAAGGTAAACAGGTAGAGGGGTGAAACTCTCCCAAACTTAGGGTTTCGTATAAGGGTAAACAAGGAAAAGGTCATTAGGCTCAAAANTAGAGAGGTGAAACTCTCCCAAACTTAGGGTTTCGTATAAGGGTAAACAAGGAAAAGGTCATTAGGCTCAAAATGTTTGACTAGGGTTATAACATAGGGTAGACTTTAGACTATGGGTTAAAAACAAACAAGGCCTAATATCATCTCCTAAGATTTATGTAGTTATATTCATGCTTTGTATAGAATAAGAGAGAAGTTCTAGCTCTTTGATTCACAATTATATTCCAAGTACTTAATCAGAATAGAGAATAGTGAGATCATAACGACTTTATATAACAAGAAAATATTAGAGTAATGTTAACACTCAAGAATTGAAGTATGTTGAGTGCTCATTTTACACTATTTTATGATACTAACTCCCTAACTCAGAGTGCAAGAACTCGATATTTTGTGTGTTGTTAGTTTGTTTTTGTTTTTATAGGATAAAATGAGAAAAGAAGAGAAAAGGAGCCAAAAGGACCATTTTTAGACATTTCCTAGTCAAACTAGGAAAACAAGAGAAATCCTGGTCAAACCAGGAAAGGGGCCGAAATCCTAGTCGAATGAGGATTCCTATTCACACTAGGAAACATCAAGTCCAGAACCATCATTGCGGAGCCAGAAGTGAGAAATCCTGATTGGAACAGGAAATCCTGGTTGAACTAGGAAACTCGACCCAACTAGGGAAAAGAGTCCTAACGACACTAGGAGACCCCAGGGGCAATATGGTCATTACGAGAAGTCGAAATGGATAATGAATCCTTCATTTACAAGAAATCCTAGTCACACTAGGAAATGTTGGTCAAAGTCAACTTTACAAAATCAAGGTTCTAGAAGCTTCTAGAAGGTGGTGGACATCCATGGAAATAAATGGAGGGAAGAAATGAATTCAAATTCAAATGGAGATGAGGGGCAAAATGGGAAGTCAAAGTTAATGGTCAAGGGTCAACTATGACAAAGTCAACAAGTCAAATGGGCCATGGGCCTATGCAATGCCGAAATCTGAATGGGCCATGCATGCATGCATGCGCCAGCCCAAGAGGAAGCCCAATGCGCCAGCCCAAGACTAGCAGCCATGCACATGCACTAAACCATAGGGGGCTGGAGTGTGTCACTTAAGCCCAAAGCCAAAGCCCTTGCCGCAAGCCCAATGCTCTCCTAACCCTAGCTGCTGCCGCACTTTCTTGTCCTTGCCTCCCAAGGAATCCTAGCTGAAAAAAAAGAAGTCAAAACCCTGGAAAATAGAGCACCAATTTCGACAGCAATTCTGTACTTCTCCATAATGAATCAGGTAGCATGCCATATATGGTTGGAAAGATACGGATGTTAGCTTCGCAGGGAATTTTACGGATTTTGATTCCGAGTTTTCTAGCTCAAGATATGGCCATTTTAGTGGAGGTAGCGCAGCAGTTCCGCGAGCTGAAAAATGAGTTACGCCCAAAAAGAGCTCAAATCAGCCCAAGGCCCATACTTGGCCGAAAATTATAAGCCTTGGTGTGCAAGGAATGCACTTATCCCACATTGAAGAGAAAGAGAAATCTCAGCCCCACTCTCCTCTATAAATACATCTTTATAACTCAAGGAGGGGGATCTTCTCTCTAAAACATTATTAGAGGTCGAAGAATGAATTTTATATGTATCATGCTTGATTATGCTATTTACGGCTGTGCTTATGAAATCATGTGTTGGGATGTTTCGAGTCTGTCTTGAGTCTTTTCTTTATTCTTTTTGCTCGAGGACTAGCAAAATCTAAGTTTGGGGGTGTGTTGAGTGCTCATTTTACACTATTTTATGATACTAACTCCCTAACTCAGAGTGCAAGAACTCGATATTTTGTGTGTTGTTAGTTTGTTTTTGTTTTTATAGGATAAAATGAGCAAAGAAGAGAAAATGAGCCAAAAGGACCATTTTTAGACATTTCCTAGTCAAACTAGGAAAACAAGAGAAATCCTGGTCAAACCAGGAAAGGGGCCGAAAATCCTAGTTGAATGAGGATTCCTATTCACACTAGGAAACATCAAGTCCAGAAACATCATTGCGGAGCCAGAAGTGAGAAATCCTGATTGGAAAAGGAAATCCTGGTTGAACTAGGAAACCCGACCCAAGATATGGCCATTTTAGTGGGGGTAGCGCTGCAGTTCCGCGAGCTGAAAAAGGAGTTACGCCCAAAAAGAGCTCAAATCAGCCCAAGGCCCATGCTTGGCCGAAAATTATAAGCCTTGGTGTGCAAGGAATGCACTTATCCCACATTGAAGAGAAAGAGAAATCTCAGCCCCACTCTCCTCTATAAATACATCTTTATAACTCAAGGAGGGGGCTCTCTCCTCTTGAATTTTCAGAAACCCTAGCTAGCCTCCTTCTTTCTGGCCGCACACCCTTCTCTTCTCTCTCTCTTTTTCTTTTATTTCTCTGAAGCAAACCCTAGCAGCCACCATCTTTTTCTTTTCTCTTGCCGCAGCCCCCATCACCTCCTTCTTTTCTCTTTATTTTTCTGCTACAGCAACCTATATTTGTGTTCTTTTATTTTTGGGCTGAACTGAAGAAGGAGGAGGAAGTCACGCCGCAGCCACCACCACCTAGCCGCGCCACCTTCTTGCTGCCACCACTTTGCCGAGCACCCCAGCAGCCTTGCCGTGGAGCCCAAGCCGAGCAGCAGCCATCACGCCACCTTGCAGCCACACCGTCCAAGGGTGGAGCCGCCTCCACCTCGTCATCCGTGGCTTGATTTCTTCTTCCCTTTCTTTTATTTTAATTGTTTTAATTATGCTTTATTTATTTATGGTTTTAATTATGTGTAACTGAATATTGGGCTAGGGCTAGGATGAAGCCCTAGCGATGCTGTTTACTCTCACTATGGATTATTGATTTTTAATTATTTACATGTTGACAAATCTTGGATCTCTGTTTAAATTGAATCTATTTGTTTCGCATCTTTGACTGATCACCTTAGGTTGCATGCATCTAGATATATGTTGTGAAACTAAATAAGCTCGAAAGGATGATAGTTTCAATAGGCAACAAGTGGGTATCCTAAGATAATATTCATGAGAAAAGAGATCATAGATGACATACAGTACATTAATTTGGAGCCATGCGCTATGTGTTTGTCACTCTCACAGATCGTAACGACTCTTGCATGGGTAACAGCTGCCTTAGCTTAGAACTAGGGAACATGCAAGTTAACTGGCTAAGGAAGGCCCAAGAAGCTCTTAGTTTATGCACAGTAAGGGGAGTAATTGCTAAAAGTAACTAGCCAAACCTTTTAGTAGACGAACTTTGTTGACATGTTTATATATTGATTGTTAATATCCATAGTAGAGTGAATGGTATGCTAGTGGTGGATTCTGACCCCTAGTGTTTCTTTATTATTGTTTTATCCAAATTCATTCAGTTGTTATTTTAAAGTTTTGTCATTTATCTGTTAGTTTGTCTAGTCTCAAAAACCAATCTAAACCCCCCATTTGCGTGTGTGAGTTAGAGTTGATTTAATCTAATTTAATTAAGTTAGTGATCATAACACTGGTACAATTCCCTGTGGGATCCGACCTCGTATTGTAAGCTTTGCTTCTCCGCGATTCGTACACTTGCGAGTTAACCTAGAGTTGTTAAAAAGGTTTATTATAATTGCTCTAAGAAAACATACAATAAGTTTTTGGCGCCGTTGCCGGGGAGTTGTTATTTGTGTTGATTACTAGTTTAATTAACTTTAGTTAAGTCATTTTAGTTAGGTTTTATTTTTGGTTCTCCCTGATTTCTCTTGTTTCTAAGGTACAATAGAAGAATCAAATTCGAAGATCACTCCTCTTTCACGCATAGAAGGCCAAAATGTGTTGAGTGCGTACAAGGGAAGGCCGAGACTCAATTGGACACCATTAAGGATGAGGTCGACTCTTGTGTCGCCGAGAGGGAGTGAATCTGAAGGATCATACGAAGAGGAGAAATCAGAAGAGGAAGTCGAGGAGACCTTGCAGCCAAATGCATCTCGAATGAGAATACCTTTGAGTGATTATTCGTCTCCAACGCTTCTAGCTCAACCTACGTGCATTGTTTACTCTCAAGTGGAAGCTGATTTTGAACTTTCAAGTGGGACAATCAAACTTCTTCCATCATTTCATGGTTTAGAAGGAGAGGATCCCTACATGCATATCAAGGAATTTCATGCAATATGCGAGATTGGCAAGCTGAGGGGGTTGAGCGATGATCAAAGAAAGTTAAGGTTATTTCCATTCTCTCTTAAAGATAAAGCTAAACATTGGTTGTTTTCCTTGCAGGTCGCTTCTATTAAAACATGGGAAGAACTGGCATCTAAGTTTCTTCTGAGGTTCTATCCAGTTAGCAAGACTACCATTATGAGGAAGCAGATCTTAGGGTTTACACAATCAGAAGACGAAGTGTTTCATGAGAGTTGGGAAAGGTACCAAGAGCTTCTGACTTCGTGTCCACACCATAATTTTGCTCCATGGATGCAGATTGAGTATTTTTATGAGGGTCTGTTGGATCAAGATCGTAATATGGTGGATATGACATGTGGAGGAGCACTGAAAAAGAAGACTTTTGAGGAAGCATGGACACTCTTTGACACATTGGCATTGAGTTCACAACAGTGGAATAGACGGAAAAGAGTGGAAAAGAAATCAGCTATGGAAGCTGAGATGTCTGAGCTTAAGCAGATGATGCAGGTTCTGATGGCAAACCAAGGAGCTAGGCCATCATAAGGAGAGTCATGTTTTGAGGTTGAAAAAGTTCAAGTTAGACCGAGTGTACAGTCCCCTGTTGAGCGGAGAAGTACCTATTTGGAGGACATGATTGCTGCACTAGCTCAGAGTACAACTTCGATGTCTGATAATACCAAGTCGTTTATGAATAAAACTGAAGAGCAGTTGAGTGTCACAGCTAAAGCTATCTCGAACTTGGAAGCCCAATTGGAACAAGTGACTTTGACCTTGGATAAAGTGGTAAAAGGTGCACAGATTCAAGATAAGGCCGAAGCAATCACTACTTTAAGAAGTGGGAAAGTGATTGACAACAAAGTGGGCACTACTCAAGAGGATAATCCGGGTAATGAGGATGAATTTGAGATATTAGAGCCTCAACAAGTGGAAAAGTACAAGAGGGATAAAGTTAAGGTTAAAGATGAGGAAGAGGAGGAAAGAAAGAAACAAGAAAAGCACATTGCTACGCGTGCTAGCAAGAAGGCCGAGATTACTTCCTCTATTCCAAGAGCTCCATTCCCTTTCCCTCAACGTCAAAGGAAGCAGAGTAAGGACGAGCAAGCTAAGGAAATTTTGGAGATGTTTAAGAAAGTAGAAATCAACATTCCTTTGCTTGATGCTATTCAGCAGATTCCTAAGTATGCCAAGTTTTTGAAGGAATTGTGCACACACAAGAGGAAATTCAAAGAGCATGAGCAGGTGTGTCTGAGTGAAGAAGTCAGTGCGGTGTTGCAGAGGAAGCTGCCACCAAAGTTGAAAGACCCTGGCAGTTTTACGATTCCATGTTTGGTTGGGGATCATAAGTTTGAGAAGGCATTGCTGGATCTGGGAGCAAGTATTAATTTGATGCCGTATTCAGTTTTCGCACAGTTGGGCATAGGAGATCTTAAACCTACTAGTGTTACTCTTCAATTGGCAGATCGTTCAGTGAAGGTTCCAAAAGGTGTGGTTGAAGATGTGTTGGTTCGGGTTGCAGATTTGATCATGCCCGCTGATTTTATCATTCTTGAAATGGAGGATACCCCAATTAGAGGGAATGAGCTACCGATCATATTGGGAAGACCGTTCATGGCCACACCGAACACCAAGATTGATGTGAGTAATGGGAAGTTGACAATGTCTGTACTTTGTGAAACGGTTGAGTTTGATGTTTTTGGTGCAATGAAGTATCCAAAGGAGGAGGATGATTGCTTAAGGATTGATAGTTTGGACCCATTGGTTGAGGAAGTGGGCGAAACTAATCTTGCAGAAGATACATTGGAGGTTGCTTTGGGAGCACTCGAATCTAGTGAGTTGGATGAAAACGTGGAAACAACTCCTTGATGAGTGTTCATTTTACGCTATTTTATGGTACTAACTCCCTAACCTAGAGTGTTAGAACTCTATCCTTTTGTGTCTGTTATCTTGTTTTTGTGTTTTTAGGTCGAATGAAGCATAAATAGGAAATAGGAGCAAATGGAGCCATTTTGGGATGTTTCCTGGTAAAACTAGGAAAATGGGTCAATTCCTGGTCAAACCAGGAAAAGAGCTGAAATCCTAATCAAATGAGGATTCCTAGTCACACTAGGAAACATCAAGTCCAGAACCATCATTGTCGAGCAAGAAATGAGAAATCCTGATTGGAACAGGAATTCCTGGTTGAACTAGGAAACCTAACCCTACTAGGGGAAGGAGTCCTAATGACATTAGGAGAATCCAGGGGCAATATGGTCATTACGAGAAGTCAAAATGGATAAAGAATCTTTCATTTACAAGAAATCCTAGTTGGACTAGGAAAGGTTGGTCAAAGTCAACTCAATCAAGTCCAGGTTCCAGAAGCTTCTAGAAGGTGGTGGACATCCATGAAATCAAATGGAGGGAAGAAATGAATTCGAATCCAAGAAGGAGAGAGGGGTAAAATTGGAAGTCAAAGTCAACGGTCAAGGGTCAACCATATCATGTCAAGAAGTCAATTGGGCTTTGGGCCTAGGTGAAGTCGAAATCCACAAGAATGGTGAGGTGGCAGCCCATGCATGCATGCGCATGCCATGCAAGCCATGCGCCAACTCTAGAGCCCAAGCCATGCAAGCCATGCATCCCTAAAGCCCATCACGCCACTTGCTTGTTGCAGCCAGCCCATGTTCTTTTAAAGGAAACCCTAGCCCATCACGCCTACAAAGAGAAAGCCCAAGGAATCCTAGCTGAAAAAAAAGCCAAAACCCTGGAAAATAGAGCACCAATTTCGACAGCAATTCTGTAATTCTTCAGAACGAATCAGGTAGCATGCCATATATGGTTGGAAAGATACGGATGTTAGCTTCGCAGGGAATTTTACGGATTTTGTTTCTGAGTTTTCTAGCTCAAGATATGCTCATTTTAGTGGAGCTAGCGCAGCAGTTCCGCGAGCTGAAAACGGAGTTACGCCCAAAAAGAGCCCAAATCAGCCCAAGGCCCATGTTTGGCCGAAAATTATAAGTCTTGGTGTGCAAGGAATGCACTTATCCCACATTGAAGAGAAAGAGAAATCTCAGCCCCACTCTCCTCTATAAATACATCTTTATAATTCAAGGAGGGGATCTCCTCTCTGAAATTTCAGAAACCCTAGCTGTTCTCTCTCTTTCTTTTGTAGCCGCCAATACCCTAGCCTCCTTTCTTTCTCTTTCTTTTCTCACGCACCCTAGAAACCCTAGCAGCCCCCATTATTTCTCTTCCCTTGTCGCAGCCACCATCATCTCTCTTTCTTTATTTTTCTACTGAACCGAAGGAGGAGGAAGAAGTCGAGCTGCTGCCACCTTGTGCCGCCGCTGCCACCTTGTGCCCCCGCTGCTGCCACTCTCTAGGGATGTTCTTTTATTTTTGTTTTGGAATTCTTATTTCTTTTGTTTGATTCTAGTTTTTAATTGTTTTGTTTAATTAGTTTGCTTTCCAACATGGATTGAGAATTTATTTATATTATTATGATTTTCTTTTCTATTTTAATTATGTAAGTTTATTTATTCTATCTTGCATGTTAGTTGTAGGTTGATTATTGGATTTGCATGCTTTAAAAAATCGTTTATCCGTCTCTTGGTCTGTTAGTTTGATGTATGCACGTATTAAATTTCCACTATCTATTAGAACCCGTCACTAGTTGTTTGCATCCTTTGACTGGCCACCTTAGGGTAAATGCATCTAGTTTATTTGTTAGGTTTAGCTGTGAAATAGTCAAAGACACTAAACCCCAAGTAACAAGGGAATAAGGGATTATTCTTGGTAGTGGGGTTGGGCGACCTCTATAAGGAAATAGTCAAAGCTTATATGTTGTGCAGGTTTGACGTTCTCATAAAACTTAATGACTCCTGCATGGGTAACAGCTGCCTTAGCTTGAACTAGGGAACATGTAGGTTAACTGGCTAAGGAAGGCCCAAGAAGCTCTTAGTTTATGCATTAGAAGAACAATTGCGAGAAAGTAACTAGCCAAACCTTTTTAGCAGTCAAACTTTAATATGTTGTGTTCAAATTAATTTTCATTAGCCTTGGATGGTTATTGCATGTTTATTTGATTTGAAATTGAAAACTTAACATTGCAAGTTAGAATAAAGAGTGTGTGCGTGTGGTGTGGTGTGTGTGTGTTTCCATCTTTCCAAAAACCCCCATTTAGTTATTCTATTGATTAATTGAATTGATTTGTTGTGTATTAACCATTCCCTGTGGGATCGACCTCGTGCTTGTACGCTTTTCTACTGATGCGATTCGTGCACTTGCGAGTATACTTGGAATGAAATAGATGTTTATTTTGTTCTAAGAAAACATTCAACACTCCTACACGTTTGGAGGGCAACCGACCACTCAGGAATAAGTGGTTCAACCAGTTTGAAATGCTAGTACCCACTAATCAGAAGACACTTCCTTCCATTGAACAAGCACCTAAGTTGGAGCTGAAACCGTTACATGAGCACTTGAAGTATGCATTTTTGGGAGAAAATGAGACCTTGCCTGTGATTATTGCAGCTAATTTGAGTGCAAGCGAGGAAGAAAGACTTTTGAGGGTTCTGAAGGAAAATCGGTTAGCATTGGGATGGACCATAGCCGATATCAAGGGAATCGCACCGACAGTATGTATGCATAGAATTTTACTTGAGGAGGAGTCTAAGCCTACTCGTGATGCGCAAAGGAGACTGAATCCAACTCTGAAGGAAGTTGTGCGTAATGAGGTAATCAAATTGTTGGATGTTGGTATTATTTATCCTATTAGTGATTCAAAGTGGGTTAGTCCTGTTCAAGTGGTGCCGAAGAAAAGTGGTATTACTGTGGTGAAGAATGAGCATAATGAGTTGGTTCCCCAAAGGACACAAACCGGTTGGCTGGTGATTGTGTTTTCTTAGAATAAAATAAACAATTACCTCATTCTAAGTTTACTCGCAAGTGCACGAATCGCATCAGTAGCAAAGCGTACAAGCACGAGGTCGATCCCACAGGGAATGGTTAATATACAACAAATCAATGCAATTAATCACTAGAAAAAACTAAATGGGGGGTTTTGAAAAGATGGAACACACGCACACATCACCTCACGCACACACACTTTATTCTATCTTGCAATGTTAAGTTTTCGGTTTCAAATCAGATAAGCATGCAATAACCATCCAAGGCTAATGACAGTTAATTTGAACACAACATATTAAAGTTCGACAGCTAAAAAGGTTTGGCTAGTTACTTTCTCGCCATTGTTCTCCTAATGCATAAACTAAGAGCTTCTTGGGCCTTCCTTAGCCAGTTAACCTACATGTTCCCTAGTTCAAGCTAAGGCAGCTGTTACCCATGCAGGAGTCATTCAGTTTTATGAGAACGTCAAACATGCACAACATATAAGTTTTGACTATATCCTTATAGAGGTCGCCCAACCCCACTACCAAGAATAATCCCTTATTCCCTTGTTACTTGTGGTTTAGTGTCTTTGNTATCCTTATAGAGTCGCCCAACCCCACTACCAAGAATAATCCCTTATTCCCTTGTTACTTGTGGTTTAGTGTCTTTGACTATTTCACAGCTAAACCTAACAGATAAACTAGATGCAATTACCCTAAGGTGGCCAGTCAAAGGATGCAAACAACTAGTGACGGGGGTTTTAATAGATAGTGGAAATTTAATACGCGCAAACATCAAACTAACAGACCAAGAGACGGATAAACGATTTGTTAAAGCATACGAATCCATTAATCAACCTACAACTAACATGCAAGATAGAATAACTAACCTACATAATTAAATAAAATAAATAAAAGAAACAAAACAGCAACAAATAAATAAAATCCCAATTCATGATTGCTAACGGAAATCAGAAACGCAAAATTAAAGAAATTAAAAGCATAAACAAATGGAAATCAGCAACATGAATTGAAAGCAATAAAGAGATAACTAAATAAAATCAGATTGCAAAGATTAAATAACAACTAATTAAAATCAGAACCAAAGCTATAACTAATTAAATTCAGAAACTTAAATTAAATAAATTCAGAGACCAATATCCAACATTAAATCTGAAACTAGAAGGAAGAAGAAAGCAAAAATTAGAGGTGCAAGCACATGGTGGCTGCGGCAAGGAGGGAGGAAGAAGGAGGCACCTAGCACAAGCAATTGGCTCACGGCAAGGTGAGCTTGGGCTTGCGGCAGCAGGTGGTCCTTCCCTCTCACTTGTCACGCCAACCTCTCTCTAAACCTCTCTCTGAATTCGGCTCACCTTACAAGAAAATAAAAGTCTGAAACTAAAACCCTAAAACAGAAAAATAAAACTAGGAGGGGAAAGAGAGATTTCGGCTGAACTTAGGAGGAGAAAAAGTGTTCTCTAAAAGTCTGAATGAGGGGGTTTAAATAGGAGAAGCCTTCCTTGAGAGGCAAGGAAGAGACTTGCGGCTGCATAGGGTTTTCCTTTTCCTAGTGCCTTGCGGCTTCAGCTTGGGCTAGCTGATCAGGCCTTGGCGTGATGGGCTGCTCCCTTATGGGCTTGAGTGGCTCACGCCTAGCCTAGCTAGGGTCCCTCCTTGGCGCATGGGCTGGTAGTCTTGGGCTTTGGGCTTGCATGTTGGGCTTCCATGTTGGGCTTCAGTAGCTTGCACAAGATGGGCTAGGGTTTCACTCCATGGGCTTCCACCTTGGGCTTGTCACCTTGGGCTTGCGCATGGCCCTTTGTCTTGCTAGGGTTTGCATGGCATGCATGCGCATGCATGGGCTGCCATCTTCCTCCTTGCGTATGGCTTTTGGGCTACTAGGGTTTGGGCCCATGCATGTGCATGCATGGCCCACTTGGTTCGGCATCCCTAGGGCCCATGGGCCCTCCACTTTTGACTTCCCATTTTGCCCCTCATTTCCATTTGAATTCAAATTCATTTCTTCCCTCCATTCATTTCCATGGATGTCCATCACCTTCTGGAAGCTTCTGGAACCTTGAAAAACATTTCCTGGTGCAACTAGGATTCCTTGAAACTGAGAGATTCCTTATCCATTTCGACTTCTCGTAATGACCATATTGCCCCTGGGGTCTCCTAGTGTCATTAGGACTCCTTTCCCTAGTTGGGTTAGGTTTCCTAGTTCAACCAGGATTTCCTGTTCGAATCAGGATTTCACATTTCTGGCTCCGCAATGATGGTTCTGGACTTGATGTTTCCTAGTGTGACTAGGAATCCTCATTTGACTAGGATTTCTGCACTTTTCCTGGTTTGACCAGGATTTCACTCGTTTTCCTGGTTTGACCAGGAAATGTCCCAAAATGGCTCCATTTGCTTCTTTTTCTCATTTCTGCTTCATTTGACCTGAAAACACAAAAACAAGACAAGAAACACAAAATAGCGAGTTCTAACACTCTAGGTTAAGGAATTAGTATCATAAAGTGATGCAAAATGCACACTCATCATTGGCGTGTCTGTATTGACTATCGGATGCTTAACACCGCGACAAAGAAGGATCATTTCCCTTTGCCATTTATCGACCAGATGTTGGAAAGGTTGGCTGGCCACAGTCACTATTGCTTTTTGGATGGGTATAGTGGGTACAATCAGATTGCTATTGCACCCGAGGATCAAGAGAAGACCACGTTCACATGTCCATTTGGTACGTTTGCTTATAGGAGGATGCCATTCGGATTGTGCAATGCGCCTGCAACATTTCAGAGATGCATGATGTCTATTTTCTCTGACATGGTGGAACGAATCATTGAGGTATTTATAGATGATTTTTCTGTTTTTGGTTCGTCTTTTGATGCGTGTCTGAATAACTTGTCTTTAGTTCTGAAAAGATGTCAAGAAGCCAATCTAGTGCTTAATTGGGAGAAATGTCACTTCATGGTTCAACAAGGGATAGTATTGGGTCATGTGATTTCAAAGGAGGGCATACAAGTTGATAAGGCCAAGATTGATGTCATATAGAGATTGCCGCCTCCATCAAGTGTTAAGGAAGTAAGAAGTTTCCTAGGCCATGCTGGGTTTTATAGGAGGTTCATTAAGGACTTTTCTAAGATTTATAGGCCTTTGTGCACCTTATTGCAAAAAGAGGTAAATTTCGAGTTTGATGAGGATTGCTTGGTTGCATTTAACAAGTTGAAGAAGCTACTCACTTCTGCTCCAATCATTATGCCACCTGATTGGAACTTTCCGTTTGAGCTTATGTATGATGCAAGTGACTATGCCGTTGGAGCTGTTTTGGGTCAGAGAGTTGATAAGCTGCCACATGTGATCTATTATGCAAGCAGGACTCTGAATGATGCACAGTTGAACTATTCTACTACAGAGAAGGAGTTGCTTGCTGTGATCTTTGCCTTGGAGAAATTTAGAAGTTATTTGATTGGGTCTAAGATCATCATCTACACGGATCATGCCGCTCTCAAGTATCTGCTGAATAAGAAAGACGCCAAGCCGAGGTTGATTAGATGGACTCTGTTGCTACAGGAATTTGATATTGAGATCAAGGATAAGAAAGGTTGTGAGAATGTGGTAGCAGACCATTTGAGTAGACTCGTCAATGAGGAACAGTCTGAAGAGGACACACTACCGTTACGAGAGTCATTCCCGGACGAGCAGCTTTTCGCCATTTTGACTACTCCATGGTATGCTGACATAGCTAATTATTTAGCAAGTGGAGTGTTGCCCAATGATCTGACACACTACCAAAGGAAGAAGTTTTTGCATGATGTCAGACAATATGTGTGGGATGATCCTTATTTGTTCAAATATGGGTCAGATCAGTTGATAAGACGATGTGTACCGGAAATGGAGCAGAGGAATGTCATTGAGATGTGCCATTCTAAAGAATGTGGAGGCCATGGTGGAGGAACTAAGACCGCTTACAAGATTCTTCAAGCAGGTTTCTTTTGGCCCACTATCTTTCATGATTGTCATCAGTTTTATCTCACATGTGACGGATGTCAGAAGATGGGAAATATTTCTGCTCCCGATCAGATGCCGCTAAACTTCATGTTGGAAGTCGAAATCTTTGATGTTTGGGGTATAGATTTCATGGGACCATTTCCATCTTCTTTTGGATACGAGTACATTCTGGTGGGAGTTGATTATGTGTCTAAGTGGGTAGAAGCTGTTGCTTGTAGGACTAATGATGCTCGAGTGGTCTTGAATTTCCTTAAGACCAATATCTTTGCACGATTTGGTACCCCAAGAGCAATCATTAGTGATGGGGGGTCTCATTTTTGCAATAAGCTGTTTGAGGCCGTGATGAAGAAGTATGGAATAAGGCATAAAGTGGCTACTCCCTATCATCCGCAGACGAGTGGACAAGTGGAAATTTTGAATCGTGAGATCAAGTTCATTTTGGAAAGAACGGTGCTCGCCAATAGGAAGGATTGGTCTACCAAGCTTAATGATGCATTATGGGCTTATCGCACTGCTTACAAGACGCCCATTGGAATGTCTCCATTTCGACTGATCTATGGGAAAGCTTGTCATTTACCAGTTGAGCTGGAGCATAAGGCATATTGGGCGATTAAGAAGTTCAATTTTGATATTCATGCCGCTGGTGAGAAAAGGAAGTTGCAACTTAGTGAGCTGGAAGAAATACGACATTTCGCATATGAGAATGCTAAGTTGTACAAGGAAAGGACCAAGAGGTACCATGATAAGAAGCTACGTCCAAGAGAATTCTTTGTTGGCGGGAAGGTGTTGTTATATGATACAAGATTACGTCTCTTCCCAGGCAAGTTGCGTTCGAGATGGACCGGACCTTATGAGGTGGTTCGAGTGTTTCCCTATGGTACAGTTGAACTCAAGAATCCGAAGAATGGGAACACATTTAAGGTTAACGGTCATCGTGTGAAGCCTTTCCTTGAACCTGATTTTGAGCTGAACCAAGAGAAAATTGATTTCTAGTACAAGACTAGGTCTGGCTGAAGACGTGAAACTTAGCGCTTCTTGGGAGGCAACCCAAGGGATGGACGACGAGGAGGTGATTTGGTACTTATGCATGGGCGAGCCTTTTCACACCAGCCAAGGTATGTTTTCACCCTCTTTTCGCTCATTTAAGTAGATTTGTTTTATTTATTGTTTTTCCCTTCCCCTGTTTAGTATATTGTGCATTACATTTGTCTTTCATTTAACATTGAGGACAATGTTTCTTTTAAGTTTGGGGGTGGGGAATGCATTGCATTTTTGGAAAAAAAAAAAAAAAAAAAAAAAAAAATTTGAGTCTTTTTGTTTGTTTGGTTGTCTTGAGTCCCCAACTGATTGATTTTACTATGCATGGCTATCATGAGCATGTCTAGCTTGACTATATAGTATGAATTCTTCTATCTCTAGTATTGGTTCATAACATGCTTTACAACTCTATGAAGCGGGCTTTGTTTTCGTGAACTTAAGTGATAACTTACATGACTAGAGATGCATATACTTAATAGAGTAGACTTGTATGACCTAAGTGAGCTTTTGAGCTCTGTACTTCAATTCTTGAGTGTTAACATTACTCTAATATTTTCTTGTTATATAAAGTCGTTGTGATATCAGTATTCTCTATTTTGATTAAGTACTTGGAATATAATTGTGAATCAATAAGCTAGAACTTCTCTCTTATTCTATACAAAGCATGTAAATAACTACATGAATCTTAGGAAATGATATTAGGCCTTGTTTGTTTTTAACCCATAGCCTAAGGCCTACCCTATGTTATAACCCTAGTCAAACAATTTGAGCCTAATGACCTTTTCTTTGTTTACCCCTATACCAAACCCTAAGTTTGGGGGAGTTTCACTCCTCTACCTGTTTACCTTACTTGTGGATTTGTAGTGAGCTAATGAATTGTTAGGTGAAAAAGAAATGTGTGTGCATAGCTTGGAAGAGAAGGAATTGTGCTTAAGATTGTGTCGTTCCCTAAAAAAAAAAATAAAAAAAAATAAAAAATAAAAAAGTGTGGTTTAAGGGAACGAAGGATCTCAAAGGATGAAAAAGAAAAGTGTTCGAATTCAAGACTATGATTACAAATTATGCAAGGAATGCCTCTACTTTTGTTTTGAGCAAATCCATAGTCTGTAGCCCTTTGTTATCCGTTTCATTTCAATACCTTATCCTAACCTAAGCCTTCATTACAACCCTTATTAAAGCCCTACTTGATCTTGGGAGAATTGTAGTTCATTATGTGGAGTCAAGATAAAAGGGAAGGTTATGGTTATTGATTCTGTTTCAAGTATTTTAAATCCTTTTATTGAGATCAGTGTTTTTGTTCATGGTGCCTGTCTTTCATGATTAATATGTGAGCTTTTTGCATTTGTTTATCATATCATCTCTCACGTATACTTGAGTGCACATATCAACCCAATTTCTGAGCGTTTTCTTGTTGAGAGCATGCCCTGGTGAGAATTGGAGTTGATGCTGTTTTGGATATGCTGATTTAGTCTTGTTTGTCTAAACACTTGAGTTTGTGATAAGGATGGTCTATATTTTTCAGGGAGGACTAAGGTATGTTAATTGAAACATTATTAGAGGTCGAAGAATGAATTTTATATGTATCATGCTTGATTATGCTATTTACGGCTGTGCTTATGAANTTTTATATGTATCTTGATTATGCTATTTACGGCTGTGCTTATGAAATCATGTGTTGGGATGTTTCGAGTCTGTCTTGAGTCTTTTCTTTATTCATTCTTTTT
>QANW01000533.1:97642-140353 GCA_003254865.1 Dryas drummondii
TGTTGTGAAACTAAATAAGCTCGAAAGGATGATAGTTTCAATAGGCAACAAGTGGGTATCCTAAGATAATATTCATGAGAAAAGAGATCATAGATGACATACAGTACATTAATTTGGAGCCATGCGCTATGTGTTTGTCACTCTCACAGATCGTAACGACTCTTGCATGGGTAACAGCTGCCTTAGCTTAGAACTAGGGAACATGCAAGTTAACTGGCTAAGGAAGGCCCAAGAAGCTCTTAGTTTATGCACAGTAAGGGGAGTAATTGCTAAAAGTAACTAGCCAAACCTTTTAGTAGACGAACTTTGTTGACATGTTTATATATTGATTGTTAATATCCATAGTAGAGTGAATGGTATGCTAGTGGTGGATTCTGACCCCTAGTGTTTCTTTTTTTTTGTTTTATCCAAATTCATTCAGTTGTTATTTTAAAGTTTTGTCATTTATCTGTTAGTTTGTCTAGTCTCAAAAACCAATCAAAACCCCCCATTTGCGTGTGTGAGTTAGAGTTGATTTAATCTAATTTAATTAAGTTAGTGATCATAACACTGGTACAATTCCCTGTGGGATCGACCTCGTATTTGTAAGCTTTGCTACTCCGCGATTCGTACACTTGCGAGTTAACCTAGAGTTGTTAAAAAGGTTTATTATAATTGCTCTAGGAAAACATACAACAAAGTACAGGGCTCAAAAGCTCACTTAGCTCATACAAGTCTACTCTATTAAGTATATGCATCTCTAAGCATGCAAGTCATCACTTAAGCTCATGAAAACAAGGCCACAAGTCCATAGAGTTGTAAAGCATGTTACGAAACAATACTAGATAAAGAAGAATACATACTATATATACAAGCTAGACATGCTCAAAATAACCATACATAATGAAATCAATTAGTTGGGGACTCAAGACTTAAAACAAACAAAAAGACTCAAAAACACTGTTGCATGCTTCTAAAGATTCGAATCCATCACTACGGTGAATGAAATCTTAAGAACAAATGCATTTTAATGTGGGTTTGATACCCTTAATTTACAGCAAAAGTAAAATTTTTTATTTTTTTTTACACACTAAAAACGAAAAATGCGTTGCATTCCCCACCCCCAAACTTAAAAGAAACATTGTCCTCAATGTTTAAATGAATGACAAATGTAATGCACAATGTAATGAAAAGAGGAAGGGAAAAACATCAAATAAAACAAAACTAATGAACGGAGCAAAGAGAGGGTGAAAACGTACCTTGGCTGATGTGAAAATGGCTTGCCCACGCATATGTACAAAATCACCTCCTCGTCGTCATCCATCCCTTGGGTTGCCTCCCAAGAAGCGCTAAGTTTCACGTCTTCAGCCAGACCTAGTCTTGTAATAGAAATCAATTTTTTCTTGGTTCAGCTCAAAATCAGGTTCAAGGAAAGGTTTCACACGATGACCATTGACCTTAAATATGTTCCCATTCTTCGGATTCTTGATTTCAACTGTACCATAAGGAAACACTCTAATCACCTCATAAGGTCCGGTCCATCTTGAACGCAACTTGCCTGGGAAGAGACGTAATCTTGTATCATATAATAACACCTTCCCTCCAACAAAGAATTCTCGCGGACGTAGCTTCTTATCATGGTACCTCTTGGTCCTTTCCTTGTACAACTTAGCATTCTCATATGCGAAATGTCGTATTTCCTCCAGCTCACTAAGTTGTAATTTCCTTTTCTCACCAGCGGCATGAATATCAAAATTCAACTTCTTAATCGCCCAATATGCCTTATGCTCAAGCTCAACTGGTAAATGGCATGCTTTCCCATAGATTAATCGAAACGGAGACATTCCAATGGGTGTCTTGTAAGCGGTACGATAAGCCCATAATGCATCATTAAGCTTGGTAGACCAATCCTTCCTATTGGCGAGCACCGTTCTTTCCAAAATGAACTTAATCTCACGATTCGAAATTTCCACTTGCCCACTCGTCTGAGGATGGTAGGGAGTAGCCACTTTATGCCTTATTCCATATTTCTTCATCACGGCCTCAAACAGCTTATTGCAAAAATGCGATCCCCCATCACTAATGATTGCTCTCGGGGTACCAAATCGTGCAAAGATATTGGTCTTAAGGAAATTCAAGACCACTCGAGCATCATTAGTCCTACAAGCGACAGCTTCCACCCACTTAGACACATAATCAACTCCCACCAGAATGTACTCATATCCAAAAGAAGATGGAAATGGCCCCATGAAATCTATACCCCAAACATCAAAGATTTCGACTTCCAACATGAAGTTCAGCGGCATCTGATCGCGAGCAGAAATATTTCCCATCTTCTGACATCTGTCACATGTGAGATAAAACTGATGACAATCATGAAAGATAGTGGGCCAAAAGAAACCTGCTTGAAGAATCTTGTAAGCGGTCTTAGTTCCTCCACCATGGCCTCCACATTCTTTAGAATGGCACATCTCAATGACATTCCTCTGCTCCAATTCCGGTACACATCGTCTTATCAACTGATCTGACCCATATTTGAACAAATAAGGATCATCCCACACATATTGTCTGACATCATGCAAAAACTTCTTCCTTTGGTAGTGTGTCAGATCATTGGGCAACACTCCACTTGCTAAATAATTAGCTATGTCAGCATACCATGGAGTAGTCCAGATGGCAAAAAGCTGCTCGTCCGGGAATGACTCTCGTAACAGTAGTGTGTCCTCTTCAGACTGTTCCTCATTGACGAGTCTACTCAAATGGTCTGCTACCACATTCTCACAACCTTTCTTATCCTTGATCTCAATATCAAATTCCTGTAGCAACAGAGTCCATCTAATCAACCTCGGCTTGGCGTCTTTCTTATTCAGCAGATACTTGAGAGCGGCATGATCCGTGTAGATGATGATCTTAGACCCAATCAAATAACTTCTAAATTTCTCCAAGGCAAAGATCACAGCAAGCAACTCCTTCTCTGTAGTAGAATAGTTCAACTGTGCATCATTCAGAGTCCTGCTTGCATAATAGATCACATGTGGCAGCTTATCAACTCTCTGACCCAAAACAGCTCCAACAGCATAGTCACTTGCATCACACATAAGCTCAAACGGCAAGTTCCAATCGGGTGGCATAATGATCGGAGCAGAAGTGAGTAGCTTCTTCAACTTGTTAAATGCAACCAAGCAATCCTCATTAAACTCGAAATTCACCTCTTTTTGCAATAAGGTGCACAAAGGCCTGGAGATCTTGGAAAAATCCTTGATGAACCTCCTATAAAACCCAGCATGGCCTAGAAAACTTCTTACTTCTTTAACACTCGATGGAGGCGGCAATCTCTGTATCACATCAATCTTGGCCTTATCAACTTGTATGCCCTCCTTTGAAATCACATGACCCAATACTATCCCTTGTTGAACCATGAAGTGACATTTCTCCCAATTAAGCACTAGATTGGCTTCTTGACATCTTTTCAGAACTAAAGACAAGTTATCCAGACATGCATCAAAAGACGAACCAAAAACAGAAAAATCATCCATAAATACCTCAATCATTCGTTCCACCATGTCAGAGAAAATAGCATCATGCATCTCTGAAATGTCGCAGGCGCATTGCACAATCCGAATGGCATCCTCCTATAAGCAAATGTACCAAATGGACATGTGAACGTGGTCTTCTCTTGATCCTCGGGTGCAATAGCAATCTGATTGTACCCACTATACCCATCCAAAAAACAATAGTGACTATGGCCAGCCAACCTTTCCAACATCTGGTCAATAAATGGCAAAGGAAAATAATCCTTCCTTGTTGCGGTGTTAAGCTTCCGATAGTCAATACAAACACGCCAACCGGTTTACGTCCTCTGGGGAACCAACTCATTATGCTCATTCTTCACCACAGTAATACCACTTTTCTTTGGCACTACTTGAACAAGACTAACCCACTTTGAATCACTAATAGGATAAATAATACCAACATCCAACAATTTGATTACCTCATTACGCACAACTTCCTTCATATTTGGATTCAGTCTTCTTTGGGCATCACGAGTAGGCTTGGATTCCTCCTCAAGTAAAATTCTATGCATACACACTGTGGGTGAGATCCCCTTGATATCGGCTATGGTCCATCCCAATGCTAACCGATTTTCCTTCAGAATTCTCAAGAGTCTTTCTTCCTCGCTTGCACTCAAATTAGCTGCAATAATCACAGGCAAGGTCTCATTCTCTCCCAAAAATGCATATTTCAAGTGCTCCGGTAACGGTTTCAGCTCCAATTTAGGTGCTTGCTCAATAGAAGGAAGCGTCTTTTGATTCGTAGGCACTAACATTTCAAACTGGTTGAACCACTTATTTCTGAGAGGTCGGGTGCCTTCCAAACGTGTAGGAGTTGTTTCCACGTTTTCCTCTAGTTCACTGGACTCTGGTGTTCCCAAAGCAACCTCCAATGTATCTTCTGCAAGATTAGTTTCGCCCACTTCCTCAACCAATGGGTCCAAACTATCAATCCTTAGGCAATCATCCTCCTCCTTTGGATACTTCATTGCACCAAAAACATCAAACTCAACTGTTTCACCAAGTACAGACATTGTCAACTTCCCATTACTCACATCAATCTTGGTGTTCGCTGTGGCCATGAACGGTCTTCCCAATATGATCGGTAGCTCATTCCCTCTAATTGGGGTATCCTCCATTTCAAGAATGATAAAATCAGCGGGCATGATCAAATCTGCAACCCGGACCAGCACATCTTCAACCACACCTTTTGGAACCTTTACTGAACGATCTGCCAATTGAAGAGTAACACTAGTAGGTTTAAGATCTCCTATGCCCAACTGTGCAAAAACTGAATACGGCATCAAATTAATACTTGCTCCCAAATCCAACAATGCCTTCTCAAACTTGTGATCCCCAACCAAACATGGAATCGTAAAACTGCCAGGGTCTTTCAACTTTGGTGGCAGCTTCCTTTGCAAAACCGCACTTACTTCTTCACTCAGACACACCTGCTCATGCTCTTTGAATTTCCTCTTGTGTGTGCACAATTCCTTCAAAAACTTGGCATACTTAGGAATCTGCTGAATAGCATCAAGCAAAGGAATGTTGATTTCCACTTTCTTAAACATCTCTAAAATTTCCTTGGCTTGCTCATCCTTATTCTGCTTCCATTGACGTTGAGGGAAAGGCAATGGAGCTCTTGGGATAGAGGAGGTATTCACGGCCTTCTTGCTAGCACGTGTAGTAATGTGCTTTTCTTGTTTCTTTCTTTCCTCCTCTTCCTCATCCTTAACCTTAACTTTATCCCTCTTGTACTTTTCCATTTGTTCGGGCTCTAAAATCTCAACTTCATCCTCATTTCCTGAATTATCATCTTGAGTAGTGCCCACTTTGTTGTCAATCACTTTCCCACTTCTCAAAGTAGTGATTGCTTCGGCCTTATCCTGAATTGGAGCACCCTTTACCACTTTTTCCAAAGTTAAAGTCACTTATTCCAATTGGGCTTCCAAACTTGAAATAGCTTTAGCTGTGACATTCAACTGCTCCTCAGTTTTGTTCATGAATGACTTGGTATCATTAGACATCGAAGTTGTACTCTGAGCTAGTACGGCAATCATGTCCTCCAAATAAGTACTTCGTTGCTTAACAGGGGACTGTACACTCGGTCCAACTTGAACTTTTTCAACCTCAAAACATGGCTCTCCTTGTGATGACCTAGCTTCTTGATTCGCCATCAGAACCTGCATCATTTGCTTAAGTTCAGACATCTCAGCTTCCATAGCTGATTTCTTTTCCACTCTTTTCCGTCTATTCCACTGTTGTGAATTCAACACCAATGTATCAAAGAGTGTCCATGCTTCTTCAAAAGTCTTCTTTTTTAGTGCTCCTCCACATGTCATGTCCACCATACTACGATCTTGATCCAACAAACCCTCATAAAAGTACTCAATCTGCATCCATGGGGCAAAATTATGATGTGGACACGAAGTCAGAAGCTCTTGGTACCTTTCCCAACTCTCATGAAACACTTCATCCTTTGATTGTGTAAACCCCAAGATTTGCTTCCTCACAATGGTAGTCTTGCTAACTGGATAGAACCTCAACAGAAACTTAGATGTCAGTTCTTCCCATGTTTTAATAGAAGCGACCTGCAAGGAAAACAACCAATGTTTAGCTTTATCTTTAAGAGGGAATGGAAATAACCTTAACTTCCTTTGATCATCGCTCAACCTCCTCAGCTTGCCAATCTCGCATATCTGTTGATTGTTTTCTTAGAACAAAATAAAAACATATCTCATTCTAAGTTTACTCGCAAGTGCACGAATCGCATTAGTAGCAAAGCGTACAAGCACGAGGTCGATCCCACAGGGAAGGGTTAATAAACAACAAATCAATTCAATTAATCAAAAGAATAACTAAATGGAGGGTTTAGAGAGATGAAAACACACGCACACATCACCATACGCACGCACCCTTTATTCTATCTTGCAATGTTAAGTTTTCAGTTTCAAATCAGATAAGCATGCAATAACCATCCAAGGCTAATGACAGTTAATTTGAACACAACATATTAAAGTTTGACTGCTAAAAAGGTTTGGCTAGTTACTTTCTCGCAATTGTTCTCCTAATGCATAAACTAAGAGCTTCTTGGGCCTTCCTTAGCCAGTTAACCTACATGTTCCCTAGTTCAAGCTAAGGCAGCTGTTACCCATGCAGGAGTCATTAAGTTTTATGAGAACGTCAAACATGCACAACATATAAGCTTTGACTATTTCCTTATAGAGGTCGCCCAACCCCACTACCAAGAATAATCCCTTATTCCCTTGTTACTTGTGGTTTAGTGTCTTTGACTATTTCACAGCTAAACCTAACAAATAAACTAGATGCAATTACCCTAAGGTGGCCAGTCAAAGGATGCAAACAACTAGTGACGGGTTCAAATAGATAGTGAAAATTTAATACATGCAAACATCAAACTAACAGACCAAGAGACGGATAAACGATTTGTTAGAACATGCAAATCCATTAATCAACCTATAACTAACATGCAAGATAGAATAAATAAACCTACATAATTAAAATAGAAAAGAAAATAAGAATAATATAAATAAATTCCCAATCCATGTTGGAAAGCAAACTAATTAAATAAAACAATTAAAAACTAGAATTCCAAAAGAAAAACAAAGAGAACATCCTTAGAGAGTGGCAGCGGCAGCGGCGGCACAAGGTGGCAGCAGCGGCACAAGGTGGCAACGGCTTGACTCCTTCCTCCTCCTTCAGTTCAGCAGAAAAATAAAGAAAGAGAGATGATGGTGGCTGCGGCAAGGGAAGAGAAATAATGGGGGCTGCTAGGGTTCCTAGGCTGCGTGAGAAAAGAAAGAGAGAAAAAGGAGGCTAGGGTATTGGCGGCTACAAGAGAGAGAGAAAACAGCTAGGGTTTCTGAAATTTCAGAGAGAAGATCACCCTCCTTGAGTTATAAAGATGTATTTATAGAGGAGAGTGGGGCTGAGATTTCTCTTTCTCTTCAATGTGGGATAAGTGAATTCCTTGCACACCGAGACATATAATTTTCGGCCAAGCATGGGCATTGGGCTGATTTGGGCTCTTTTTGGGCGTAACTCCCTTTTCAGCTCGCGGAACAGCTGCGCTACCTCCACTAAAATGGCCATATCTTGAGCTAGAAAACTCGGAATCAAAATCCGTAAAATTCCCTACGAAGCTAACATCCGTATCTTTCCAACCATATATGGCATGCTACCTGATTCGTTCTGGAAAAGTACAGAATTGCTGTCGAAATTGGTGCTCTATTTTCCAGGGTTTTGACTTCTTTTTCAGCTAGGATTCCTTGAGCTTTCTCTTTGTAGGCATGATGGGCTAGGGTTTCAATTAAAAGAACATGGGCTGGCTGCATCAAGCAAGTGGCGTGATGGGCTTTAGGGCTCGCGCATGGCTGTATGACTTCCGCTGTTGGACCTTCGAATGGCACAACTTGGGCTTTCTCCAATTGGGCTTGCAATAGGCGCATGGCCTTGGTCCTTTGGGCTAGGGTTATACGCATGGCCCATAGTGCATGGGCTGCATGTGTAGTCCATGTCATGTGATGATGTGGCATGGTTGACCATTGACTTTGACCTTTGACCTTTGACTTTGACCAAAAGTCAACCTTGACCAAAAAGATTCCCTAAAAGATTTTGTCTGAGATTCTCCAAAGATTCCTTCCAGATTCCAGATCCTTCTAGCAGATTCCCTTCTAGCAGATTCTTGTGATCTTTGACTGAATCTTATGAGATTTCCCTTGAGCATGAAGGATTCCATCCTTGGGCCTTGGATCGGCTGAGTGAGTGTGGCATAGGCTTGGGCTCTTGGACCTTAGAATGGCACAACTTGGGCTTCCTCCAATTGGGCTTGTGCATGGCCTTGGTCCTTTGGGCTAGGGTTATGCGCATGGCCCATAGTGCATGGGTTGCATGTGTGGTCCATGTCATGTGATGATGTGGCACGGTTGACCATTGACTTTGACCTTTGACTTTTGACCAAAAGTCAACCTTGACCAAAAAGATTTTGTCTGAGATTCTCCAAAGATTCCTTCCAGATTCTAGATCCTTCTAGCAGATTCCCTCAAGATTTTTTTTCCCATTTCTTCCATTTTTAGCTCAAAATAGCCTCATTTAGCTTCTTTTTCCATCATTGCTTCATTTAACCTAAAAATACAAAAATAAAACAATAGACACAAAAGTATCGAGTTCTGACACTCTAAGTTAGGGAGTTAGTATCATAAAATAGCATAAAATGAACACTCATCAATATCGCATGAAATTTCTTAAGATGCACGTAGGGATCTTCTCCTTCTAAACCATGAAATGATGGAAGAAGTTTGATTGTCCCACTTGAAAGTTCAAAATCAGCTTCCACTTGAGAGTAAGCAATGCACGTTGGTTGAGCTAGAAGCGTTGGAGACGAATAATCACTCAAAGGTATTCTCATTTGAGAGGCTTTCGGCTGCAGGGTCTCCTCGACTTCCTCTTCTGATTTCTCTTCTTCGTATGCTTCTTCAGATTCACTCCCTCTCGGCGACACAAGAGTTGACCTCATCCTTAACGATGTCCAATTGAGTCTCGGCCTGCCCTTGTACGCACTCAACACCTTTTGGCTTTCTGCACGTGAAAGGGGGGTGATCTTCGAATTTGACTCTTCCATTGTACCTTAGAAATAAGAGAAATCAGCAAGAACCAATAATGAAAACAGAAAATAAAACCTAACTAAAATGACTTCACTAAAGTTAATTAAACTAGCAATCAACACAAATAACAATTCCCCGGCAACGGCCCCGAAAAACTTGTTGTATGTTTTCCTAGAGCAAATTAAATAACCTTTTCTGAGCTCTAGGTTAACTCGCAAGTGCACGAATCGCGGAGTAGCAAAGCTTACAAATACGAGGTCGATCCCACAGGGAATTGTACTAGTGTTATGATCACTAACTTAATTAAATTCGATTAAATCAACTCTAACTCACACACGCAAATGGGGGGTTTTGATTGGTTTTTGAGACTAGAAAAACTAACAGATAAATGACAAAACTTTAAAATAACAACTGAATGAATTTGGATAAAACAATAATAAAGAAACACTAGGGGTCAGAATGCACCATAGCATACCATTCACTCTACTATGGATATTAACAATTAAAATATAAACATGTCAACAAAGTTCGTCTACTAAAAGGTTTGGCTAGTTACTTTTAGCAATTACTCCCCTTACTGTGCATAAACTAAGAGCTTCTTGGGCCTTCCTTAGCCAGTTAACTTGCATGTTCCCTAGTACTAAGTTAAGGCAGCTGTTACCCATGTAAGAGTCATTACGATCTGTGAGAGTGACAAACACATAGCGCATAGCTCCAAATTAATGTACCCTATGTCCTCTATGATCCCTTTTCTCATGAATATTATCTGAGGATATCCACTTGTTACCTATTGAAACTATCATCCTTTCGAGCTTATTTAGTTTCACAACATATATCTAGATGCATGCAACCTAAGGTGATCAGTCAAAGATGCGAAACAAATAGATTCAATTTAAACAGAGATCCAAGATTTGTCAACATGTAAATAATTAAAATATCAATAATCCATAGTGAGAGTAAGCAGCATCGCTAGGGCTTCATCCTAGCCCTAGCCCAATATTCAGCTACACATAATTAAATCCATAAATAAACAAAGCATAATTAAAGCAATTAAAATAAAAGAAAGGGAAAAAGAAATCAAGCCGAGGCAGCAAGGTGAAGGCGAGATGACAGCATGAGATGATGCGGCTGCAAGGGTGGTGTCGCAATGGTGCTGTTCGGCCTTGGGCTCCACGGCAAGGTGGCTGAGGTGCTGGACAAGGTGGCAGCAAGGTGGAGGCGTGACTAGGTGGTGGTGGCTGCAGCAAGACTTGGTCCTCCTCCTTCAGTTCAGCACAAAATAAAAGAAAAACAAAGAAAAGTGGCTGCAGCAGAAAAATAAAGAAAAGAGATGATGGTGGCTGCGGCAAGAGAAGAGAAAGAGATGTGATGGGGGCTGCTAGGGTTTGCTTCAGAAAAATAAAAGGAAGAGAGAGAAAGGACAAGGGGTGTGCGGCAAGGAAGAGGGAGGCTAGCTAGGGTTTCTGAAAATTAAAGAGGAGAGAGCCCCCTCCTTGAGATATAAAGATGTATTTATAGAGGAGAGTGGGGCTGAGATTTCTCTTTCTCTTCAATGTGGGATAAGTGCATTATATAATTTTCGGCCAAGCATGGGCCTTGGGCTGATTTGGGCTCTTTTTGGGCGTAACTCCTTTTTCAGCTCGCGGAACTGCTGCGCTACCTCCATTAAAATGGCCATATCTTGAGCTAGAAAACTCGGAATCGAAATCCGTAAAATTCCCTGCGAAGCTAACATCCGTATCTTTCCAACCATATATGGCATGCTATCTGATTCGTTCTGGAGAATTACCGAATTGCTGTCGAAATTGGTGCTCTATTTTCCAGGGTTTTGACTTCTTTTTTCAGCTAGGATTCCTTGGGAGGCAAGGACAGGAAAGTGCGGCAGCAGCTAGGGTTAGGAGAGCATTGGGCTTGCGGCAAGGGCTTTGGCTTTGGGCTTAAGTGACACAAGCCAGCCCCCTAGGGTTTAGTGCATGCGCATGGCTGCTAGTCTTGGGCTGGCGCATTGGGCTTCCTCTTGGGCTGGCGCATGCATGCATGCCCCTTCAGATTTTGGCATTGCATAGGCCCATGGCCCATTTGACTTGTTGACTTTGTCATAGTTGACCCTTGACCATTAACTTTGACTTCCCATTTTGCCCCTCATCTCCATTTGAATTTGAATTCATTTCTTCCCTCCATTTATTTTCATGGATGTCCACCACCTTCTAGAAGCTTCAGGAACCTTGACTTTGTAGAGTTGACTTTGACCAACATTTCCTAGTGCAACTAGGATTTCTTGTAAATGAGGGATTCTTTATCCATTCCGACTTCCCGTAATTACCATATTGCCCCTGGGGTCTCCTAGTGTCATTAGGACTTCTTTCCCTAGTAGGGTTAGGTTTCCTAGTTCAACCAGGATTTCCTGTTTCAATCAGGATTTCTCATTTCTGGCTCCGCAATGATGGTTCTGGACTTGATGTTTCCTAGTGTGACTAGGAATCCTCATTTGACTAGGATTTCTGCACTTTTCCTGGTTTGACCAGGATTTCACTCGTTTTCCTAGTTTTACTAGGAAACGTCTAAAAATGGTTCTTTTCGCTCCTTTTCTCTTCTTTGCTCATTTTATCCTATAAGAACAAAAACAAACTAACAACACACAAAATATCGAGTTCTTGCACTCTGGGTTAGGGAGTTAGTATCATAAAGTAATGTAAAATGAGCACTCAACACCCATCTCCACTAGTCATGCACAAAATATCTTGAATCAAAAGGACTGTTATTAGGTTGTAATGGGGTTTAGGGCTCTGGTTAAAGGAATGAAAAGGAACGATTATCACAAATTCTAAGCAAACGTAATGAGCAATTCTCTTGTTGAGATTTAAAAACTTTAAGAGCTTTAAGATGCTTGCCAAAACTCAATTCTCATACCATTCCCCCAAACTTAAACAAAAAACACTTTTTATTTCTTGAATAAAATTTTTTTTTTTTATCCAATCCTTTCAAGCCAGATATGCAATTGCATTTTCAAAGTTATCACATCCACACTCTGTTTGACAATTGGACATGCAATCATAATCACGATTCTCTCTTCTTTTTTTTTTTTTGTGCATACATAGAACACCCCCACACTTATCTTCCCCAAAACCCCCAAACTTATTTCTTTGCAAGCACCTTAACATAACTCAACCTCATATTGCTCACTAGTTAGCTTGGAAAGGGTAAGGCTAGTGTTTAAGCAAAAGGGTAAGACATTTGTAATGGAAAGAAATGAAAGGCTAACATAAAGGCACAAAATGGTAATCTAATGGATATAACATATTTAGGGATTATGCTCATTTGGCCATGGTGGATTCCTAATGCCTAGATCGTTTCCAAGATGCATTCATACATGACACAAAGCTTTGAGAGATATTAAGCAAGTTCTAGAGATGCAATATGCACAAGATTGATCACACATGAAGAACAAAGTGCTAGGAACAATATATGCACTTCCATTAGGCTGAAAACTCACATATATGGCATAATTGGTTCACACAAGTCTTACTATGCTTCTCTCATTACAATGCATTAAATTGACAAAGTTTGTGTAAATAGATTCAAACAAGGTCGCATAACTCACTATTAACAATAGAGGAACTTCTAAGACCTAAACATGCTCATTCTCTTCTTAGCCCTTATTAAACAACAAAAATTAAAAAATTTCAACAAAAGTTACCTTCCCCCCACACTTGAGTCTAAAATTGTCCTTAATGTTAAAAAGTGACTTTGAAAGTTTTGTAATGAAAAATTCATGCATGGGGTGAAAGATAAACAACACACAACACACAACAACACATAAAACAACACATAAAACAACAAAGCATAAATAAATAAATTTAAAACAAGATAAGGGTCAAGAAAAACTCCCCCTTGTAGACCTCCAACACTTGGGTTGCCTTTATGGTGCACAAGGAGCATCCTTAAAGTAAAGGACTTCCTCGTCTTCATTGAGGCTAGCCGAGACGTAGGGCTTCAAACGGTGGCCATTCACTTTGAACACATCCTCACTCTTCATGTTCTTGATTTCAATGGCTCCATGGGGAAAGACTTGAACTACTTGAAATGGACCACTCAATCTTGATCTAAGTTTGCCCGGAAACAACTTTAATCTTGAATTGTAAAGAAGCACAAGTTGGTTTGGCTTAAAATTCTTCTTCACAAGCTTCTTATCATGATATGCTTTGGTTTTCTTCTTGTATAACTTGGCATTCTCATATGCCTCATACCTCAACTCATCAAGCTCACAAAGATCAAGCTTACTCTTTTCACTAGCCTTGATAAAGTTAAAATTCAACTCCTTAAGTGCCCACAAAGCCTTGTGTTTAAGTTCCACGGGTAGATGGCATGCCTTCCCATACACAAGCCTATAAGGTGACATTCCTAAAGGTTTCTTGAATGCCGTTCTATATGCCCACAAAGCATCATTCAACTTCAAACTTCAATCCTTCCTTGAAGTGTTCACCATCTTCTCTAGGATATGTTTGATCTCTCTATTTGAAATATCAACTTGTTCACTAGTTTGTGAATGATTGGGAGTGCTCACTTTGTGCTTCACATCATACTTCTTGAGTAAGTGATGAGTGTGCATTTTGCATCACTTTATGATACTAATTCCTTAACCTAGAGTGTTAGAACTCGATATTTTGTGATTCTTGTCTTGTTTTTGTATTTTCAGGTCAAATGAAGCAGAAATGAGAAAAAGAAGCAAATGGAGCCATTTTAGGACATTTCCTGGTCAAACCAGGAAAACGAGTGAAATCCTGGTCAAATCAGGAAAAGTGCAGAAATCTTAGTCGAATGAGGATTCCTAGTCACACTAGGAAACATCAAGTTCAGAACCATCATTGCAGAGCCAGAAATGTGAAATCCTGATTCGAACAGGAAATCCTGGTTGAACTAGGAAACCTAACCCAACTAGGGAAAGGAGTCCTAATGACACTAGGAGACCCCAGGGGCAATATGGTCATTACAAGAAGTCGAAATGGATAAGGAATCTCTCATTTTCAAGGAATCCTAGTTGCACCAGAAAATGTTAGTCAAAGTCAACTCTACAAAGTCAAGGTTCCAGAAGATTCTAGAAGGTGGTGGACATCCATGGAAATGCATGGAGGGAAGAAATGAATTTGAATTCAAATGGAAATGAGGGGCAAAATGGGAAGTCAAAAGTCGAGGGCCCATGGACCTAAGGGATGCCGAACCAAGATGGGCCATGCATGCACATGCATGGGCCCAAACCCTAGCAGCCCAAAGCCCATGCGTAAGGAGCAAGATGGTAGCCCATGCATGCGCATGCATGCCATGCAAACCCTAGCAGCCAAGGAGCCCATGCGCAAGCCCAAGATGCAAGCCCAAGGTGGAAGCCCATGGAGTGAAACCCTAGCCCATCTTGTGCAAGCCACTTCAGCCCAACATGCAAGCCCAAAGCCCAAGACCAGCAGCCCATGCGCAAGGAAGGAACCCTAGCTAGGCTAGGCGTGAATCACTTAAGCCCAAGGAGCAGCCCATGCCGCAAGGCCTGATTCACCCTAACCCTAGCTGCTGCCGCAAGTTACCTTCTCCTTGCCTCTCAAGGATTGCACCTCGATATATATCCCCTTAATTCAGAACCCTAGGACCTTACTTCTCACTTCCTACACTCCAGCCGAAATCTCTTTAGTCTTTAGTTTTATTTTTCTGTTCTAGGTTTTTAATTTCAGAATTTTAGTTTGTTCTTGGGAAGGCTAGCCGAAGGTTGAGAGAGAGAGAGAAGTGGCGTGGCTGCAAGGAAGAGCAACCCTAAGCCGCAAGCCCTAGCTCACCATAGCCGTAAGCCAATTGCTTGTGCAAGGTGCTTCTTCTTCCTTGTCTTGCCGCAGCCCCTTCCACTTGTTTCCTTCAATTTTTGTTCTAGTTTTCTATTTTATTGTTGGATTGTGCCTCTGAATATATTTAATTAAGTTTCTGAATTTATTTAGTTTGCCTTTTGATTTCATTTAATTCATGTTGCTGAGTTCAATTCGTTTATGCATTTAATTTCGTTAACTTTGCGTTTCTGATTTTATTGTTAAGCATGAATTGGGATTTCATTATTGTTTGTTGCTGTTTTTATTTATTTAATTTAAGTATGTAGGTTAATTATTCTATCTTGCATGTTAGTCGTAGGTCGATTAATGGATTTGCATGCTTTAACAAATCGTTTATCCGTCTCTTGGTCTGTTAGTTTGATGTTTGCATGTATTAAATTTCCACTATCTATTAGAACCCGTCACTAGTTGTTTGCATCCTTTGACTGGCCACCTTAGGGTAATTGCATCTAGTTTATTTGTTAGGTTTAGCTGTGAAATAGTCAAAGACACTAAACCACAAGTAACAAGGGAATAAGGGATTATTCTTGGTAGTGGGGTTGGGCGACCTCTATAAGGAAATAGTCAAAGCTTATATGTTGTGCATGTTTGACGTTCTCATAAAACTTAATGACTCCTGCATGGGTAACAGCTGCCTTAGCTTGAACTAGGGAACATGTAGGTTAACTGGCTAAGGAAGGCCCAAGAAGCTCTTAGTTTATGCATTAGAAGAACAATTGCGAGAAAGTAACTAGCCAAACCTTTTAGCAGTCAAACTTTAATATGTTGTGTTCAAATTAACTGTCATTAGCCTTGGATGGTTTTGCATGCTTATCTGATTTGAAACCGAAAACTTAACATTGCAAGATAGAATAAAGGGTGTGTGCGTGTGGTGATGTGTGCGTGTGTTTCCATCTTCCAAAACCCCCCATTTAGTTATTCTAGTGATTAATTGCATTGATTTGTTGTTTATTAACCATTCCCTATGGGATCGACCTCGTGCTTGTACGCTTTGCTACTGATGCGATTCGTGCACTTGCGAGTATACTTAGAATGAGATAATTGTTTATTTTGTTCTAAGAAAACACATCAACAGTAAGGTTTCAAGGGGCTTGTTGATGAAATGTGATCCTCCATCACTATTGAGAACCCTAGGAGTGCCAAACCTTGAAAATATGTTCTCACAATTGACAGGACCGCCCCCGATTTTCAACTAGAAACCCGAAGGGGTTCTGTGGGAATCCAAAATCATGGAAAATCCTACCGAAAATTCGGCAGAACCTCCCCTGAAAATGGACTAACCCAAAATTTCAAAACCTGTTAAAACACTTCTAAATCATCAACTACCTCTACCACAACCAAATAGGGGTTTCAGACCCAATAATTTCAAAGAAAACCCACTTAAACCTTAGGAGTGGTTATGAAAGCCACTAATCTATTACAAGAAGTTTTTACAAAAATAAACATGGCGCCTACAGGGTCCGGGAATGAAAAATTGATGCTATGCCTCGACGTGTTTGGCTCAACCTCTACCAAAGCTACTACCTAGGGGGACAATTTAAGAAAAAACAAGAAAACGATGAGATAGGCTCAGTGAGTGGACAATTAAATGGAAATGAAAATCAAAGATTAAATATCTTTTCAGAAAAGCCCTTTTACACACGTTTAACTCTAAAACCTTACGATGCCCTTTGAAATCCCCCAGTTTTAAAACGCTTTCAGAAACTCGTTCAAAATTGTTCTCATAATTTAATAAACCAAATAGAAGTATAAACTATTTATCAAATAGAATTCAAATATTTAAAATTCTGAATACTTTTATAAATTTAAAATAAATTATCACCATAAAACCGTATAATACATATATAATACAACACACCAAGTCAGATACCCGGAGAGTCTGTCATACATGCACAGAGCCGAGAATCTGTCATACGCATGCAAAGCCATAAATAATCTATCATACATGCGCATAGCCGAGAATCTGTCATACGCATGCAGAGCCATAAATAATTTGTCATACATGCGCAGAGCCGAGAATCTGTCATACGCATGCAGAGCCATAAATAATC
The DNA here is from genome assembly GCA_003254865.1 of Dryas drummondii. NCBI lineage: Eukaryota > Viridiplantae > Streptophyta > Magnoliopsida > Rosales > Rosaceae > Dryas > Dryas drummondii. The sequence goes on from QANW01000533.1 coordinate 114,712, forward strand.
TGTCTTACATGCACACAGAGCCAACCCCCAAAGGGTCAAGCATCATGACACACAGCCCAAAGCCTATGTGTGTGCCGCAATGGGTCCCAAAGACCTATCTAATCTGATAACCTGGAAGGGCACTGAAGTGGGTGGTTTGAAAATCAATAACAACTCATAAACTCATAAAAACCAATCTCAAGTCCTTTTATTTTCTTTCCAAAGCTCCCCGTAACAAGTCCAAACTCATCAAATATGCATTTGTTCAACTCACAATATCTAAATCCATGAATCCATGAAACTTTGAAAACAAAAACCATAAATCTCAATTTAAACTTAGGAAAGAAGAATTTAAAAGCCAAATTTTAACTCAAAAATCCTTTAACTTAAATTCAAACTCAATATAGCTAAGTAATGGAATTTAATCATCAACATGTAAAACATTTCAAAAAAATTTAAAAGTTAGTCCACTCACAGTTTAACCGATCAACGTCTAATCCTTTTTGGAATACGTTCCCATTTCACGATCCCTTATTTTCGTCACTAGAAATAGCCAAAAGACGAAGCTCCATCCACCTTTCTCGCGTCCAATAACCACCGTGACACGGCTTAAGGTTTCGTTAATCGATTAGCCACGTATTGTTGTCCTTAGGATATGCATAATCTGTCCATAAAAACAATGCGTTACAATCTAATTCCAGTGTTCACAAATAATATTAATTTGGTCGTTGATCAATCGATTTGGGTGATAACTACCACGCACGGTGGCTGCCCGACTCTAACTAGCACACCAAAACTCACCCAAAACACAACGGAGCCTGGATTTTGTCTCTGAGAGTCCCGGGGAGGCTGAATAGCAAGAGAACTCATTCAACCCGCCACCACGAGTGGCGGAGCTGGTGGTGGCAGCGGCAGCATGGCCTGGAAATTACCCAATTTCAACTCTAATTATTTCTAATTGCATAAATGACCCTTCCATTGCACAATAACATCTCAATTTCATCTCCAATTAAGAAATTCGAAAAATAACAAACACCCTAAAATTAAATTTTCAATTTCTCAGAATTGGAAAAACACACCATAGGGCAAAGATAGTCCGTACCTAGAGGATCAATTTTCGTAACTGGGTCGACGGTCAAATCTCGCCGGAAACGGCCGAAATCGGCGGTGGAAGCTGGCGGTTGAGTTGAACTTTCCGAGCTCATCGCTCCGCCGTGGAGCATCATCGGGGCAGAAGGACACCACGGCTGAACTCGCCGTGATGAGAGGAACAAGACCCAGTGGGTCCGATGTCGCGTCTAAGCCGGAAAAAGTAGATTGCCGGCGGGGAGGATCGGCCCTGTAGTGCGTCGATTCTTGGTCTACTGTGGTCGGCCAGCGAAGGGGATGGCTGCTAGGTGTCGGCGACGGCGGGAGGAAGTCGCCGGTGCCCGTCGCTGGTCGTGGGGTGGCCAGACGGCGAATTTGCTGAGAGAGAGAAGCGGCGGAGATAGAGAGAGGAGACTCGGGGAGAGAGAGAGAGAGAGAGAGAGAGAGAGAGAGAGAGAGAGAGAGAGAGAGAGGCCGGGGAAGGTGGTTGGCGTCTGGGGGTGTTCGCCGGAGGTCGAGGTTGGCCGGGGGGTGGCCGGTGATGGCTGGGATGAGGGGTGTGCGCGTGGAGGGAGGTGCGAGAGAGAGTGTGGGAAGAGAGAGAGAGAAATTAAAGGGAGAGAGAGAGAGTGTTGTAGAAAATTCTAGAGAGAGAGAGAAAGATCCTCCTAAAAAAAATCTGATTTTTTTTAAACCCAATTTGTCAATTTTATGAAATTGCCCCTCGCTTCAAACGTCCATATCTCTCAAACCGTAACTCGGATCAACGCGTGTTACGTGTCTATGAAATCGTGGGCTTGAAACCTATCCAAAGGACCCGAAGTCAAAAATCAAAAGCCTATTAATTTTAAAAGTCAACTTTGGGTCAAGCCCAAATTAAAACAAAAATAAATAAAATTTTAAATCAAAACCCTTTTTATTTTCTAAATAAATCTTAAAATCTTTAAAATAAAATTCAACATCCTTTAAAAAAAATCTCTTAAAAACATAGTTAAATAAAAATTTGAATTTATAGTGGAAATTTGGGTCGGGTCATTATACAATTCATAGACAACATCATCTTCTACACCTTACACCTTTTTATTTTCTGAAAGTTAGAGAGCTTTAGAGAGAGAAGGAGGCGCCACAAGGAAAGGGAAGAGGAGCTTTGCCGAACCCTAGCTTGTCTTTTCCAAGCTTTTTCGAAGCCACCTTTGGTTCCTCTTCTTTCCTTCTTTTGTTTTCTTAAATAGTTTATTACTTTCAATTATGGATTGGATGTTTGATTATTTTGTGAAAGTTGGTTCTTTTATTTTCTTTATTATGTTTTGATTTTAGTTTTGCATTGTTTAGATGATGATGAAGCTCTTAATATTTGATTCGATGTTGATTTATGGTTAATGAAATAAAGCCATGTGTTTTAATGTGATATTTCTATGCGGTAAATTCCTATTGTCTGTTTTAATTGATTCTATTTGTTGGCACTCTTTGACTAGCTACCTTAGAGTTGTTTGCATCTAGTAATTGCTATAAAATTGACAGGTGATAATCAAGCTAATCAATTCAGTAGATAACAAGGAGGTATCCTAAGAATTATCTTTGACAAATAGGTTTTGTGTTGCTCCTTTTTTTACAACTTGTTTTACTTGGAATTTAGAAACGAATACCAAGTTGTAGCTTGCAAGTATACGAATCGCTCATGTAAGCATAGCGTATAAGTACGAGGTCGATCCCACGAGGAATAGGTAAATACACATCAAACCAATTCAACTTACCAATTAGAATCACCAAACTCACACACACGGCAGGGAGGGTTTGTAGATTGTTAAACTCACGCACACCACATACACACACACACACACACACACACAATTGCAATGCTAAGAATTCAGAATCCACACCAATTGATGGAAATACAACTAAGCAATTCAAGATAATGCATAAATGTAATAAAGTTTACCAGCCGAAGGCCTTTTTGAGGACAATCCTAATTATTGTTCTCCTTATGCATATACTAAGAGCTTCTTGGGCCTCCCTAGTCAGTTAACTTGCATGTGTCCTAAGAGCTTTGTTAGGCATTCCCTAGGCGCATGTTAACCATACAAGAGTCATTAAGTTTTGTGAAAACGGTAAACACATGGAGCATAGACCCACCTTAATGTAACCTATGAACATCCAATGATCCCTTTTCTCATGAGTACGTTCTTAAGATACTCACTTGCTGCCAATTGAAATTATCAACCTTTTGAGCATATTTAATTTCACAAAATAATCTAGATGCAATTATCGTAAGGTAGCTAGTCAAAGGGTGCAAACAAATAGAATCAATTTTACTAGAGATCAAGGATTTACTACATGCATCAAATTAAATCACAAGTGTCACCATTGCATAACTCACAATTAAAGTTTCATCATCCAACTTAACAAAGCAATAAAAACTCATAACATAATAATAAAGAAAATAAAAGATCTAACTTCCATTATAATAATTGAATCCACAATGAAAGCAAGAACAAACTAATTAACTAAAGAAAAAGAAGAAAATCAAAAGAAAAACAAATAACATCACAAGAGGGTGGCATCGGCACAAGAAAGAAGAAGAGGAGAGACATAGCAGAAAGGAGGCTCACGGCAAAGGTGAGCTAGGGCTGCGGCACATGGTCTCTCATTCTCCCTCAAGTGGCGCCACCCTCTCACTCTTTCTCTCTGAAATTCGGCCTCCCCCTCTCTCTGAATTCTGAAAATATAAAAATATGGGAACCCTAAACAATGAGAGAATAGGATATATTTATGGAGGTGAGGTGAGGATTCCTTGGGAGGCAAGGAGAAGACAATGTGCGGCTAGGGTTTCATTTAAAAGAACATGGGCTTAAGTGAATTTCTTGCTCTTTAAGACTTCTAATTTTCGGCCAAAAGTGGGGCTGATTTGGGCTCTTTTTGGGCGTAACTTATTTTCAGCTCGCGGAACTGCTGCGCTACCTCCACTAAAATGGCCATATCTTGGGCTAGAAAACTCAGAATTGAAATCCGTAAAATTCCCTGCGAAGCTAACATTCATATCTTTCCAACCATATATGGCATGCTACCTGATTCGTTCTGGAGAACTACAGAATTGCTGTCAAAATTGGTGCTCTATTTTCGAGGGTTTTGACTTTTTCTTCAGCTAGGATTTCTTGTGATCTTTGACTGAATCTTATGAGATTTCCCTTGAGCATGAAGGATTCCATCCTTGGGCCTTGGATCGGCTGAGTGAGTGTGGCATAGGCTTGGGCTCTTGGACCTTAGAATGGCACAACTTGGGCTTCCTCCAATTGGGCTTGTGCATGGCCTTGGTCCTTTGGGCTAGGGTTATGCGCATGGCCCATAGTGCATGGGTTGCATGTGTGGTCCATGTCATGTGATGATGTGGCATGGTTGACCATTGACTTTGACCTTTGACCTTTGACTTTTGACCAAAAGTCAACCTTGACCAAAAAGATTTTGTCTGAGATTCTCCAAAGATTCCTTCCAGATTCTAGATCCTTTTAGCAGATTCCCTCAAGATTTTTTTTCCCATTTCTTCCATTTTTAGCTCAAAATAGCCTCATTTAGCTTCTTTCTCCATCATTGCTTCATTTAACCTAAAAACACAAAAACAAGACAACAGACACAAAAGTATCGAGTTCTAACACTCTAGGTTAGGGAGTTAGTATTATAAAATAACGTAAAATGAACACTCATCACACCCCCAAACTTAGACTTTGCTAGTCCTCGTGCAAAGAAAATAAAGAAAAAGACTCAAAGACTTAAAAACAAACTAACTTACTTTCCCAACAAATGATATCATGAGTATGACCAAGAATAACATAGTAGAGCAAAGATATATAACATTCATTCCTCAAATTCTAATAATGCTTCAAATAACATACCTTACTTCTCCATTGTACATATAGGTCATTCTCTTCATAACCCAAGTGTTAGACAAGCAACGAATAGATCATATATACAAAATAGATTCAACTCCAATCCTCACCAAGGCATACTCTCAACAATTAAAAGCTCAAGAATTGGGTTGATTTGTGCACTCATAAGTATATGTGAGAGATGTTATGAAATCAAAGACAAATAGCTCACTATTAGCATGAAACAAAGGTACATTTGAAAGGAAATATGATCTCATGAAAGGAATATCAAAATACTCGAAATAAAATCAAAAACCATATGCTCCTCTCTCATCTACACTCCACATCAAGAACCACATTTCTCCTAAGATCAATTAGGACTTTCAAAAGGGTTAGCTTGGGTTAGGTGAGATATAAACAATGAAAAGGGTATACAACAAAGGGTTAAATCTATGAGATTGCAACCAACACAACTCTTAGAGGCATACCTTGCACAATTGCACTACATAGCTTGAACATTACAATTTTTTTTCTTTTTCTTTTGGAACCGTCCCATACACTTCACATTTTTTTTTTTTTGGGTACGACATCACACTTTTATAGCACTTTTCAATTTCTTTTGTTTCAAGCTATGCATAAACATTTTTCTTCAACCTCAAAAGTCACAAATTAATGCAACACCATAGATAAAAGAATAATTAGGTCAAGGGATGTAACTCCCCCAAACTTAGGGTTAAACTTGGGTTAGAAAGTAAAGGGTTAACTAAAGGTTAAAAATACAACAAACAGGGCCTAAAATCATTTCCTAGGTTCCATGTAGTTATAAACATGCTTTGCATGGAATAAGAGAGAAGTTCTAGTTAATTGATTCAAATCATGTGTTTTTCAAGCATTTGATCAAAAGAATGAATAATGAGATCACACAACGACTTTGATGAGTGTTCATTTTACGCTATTTTATGATACTAACTCCCTAACCTAGAGTGTTAGAACTCGATACTTTGGTGTCTGTTATCTTGTTTTTGTGTTTTTAGGTCTAATGAAGCAAAAATAGGAAATAGGAGCAAATGGAGCCGTTTTGGGACATTTCCTGGTCAAACTAGGAAACGAGCAGAAATCCTAATCAAATGAGGATTCCTAGTCACAAGAGGAAACATCAAGCCCAGAACCATCATTGTCAAGTCAGAAATGAGAAATCCTAATTGGAGCAGGAATTCCTGGTTGAACTAGGAAACCTAATCCTACTAGGAAAAGGAGTCCTAATGAGACTAGGAGTCACTAGGGGCAATATGGTCATTATGAGAAGTAGAAATGGACAAGGAATCCTACATCTATAAGGAATCCTAGTGGGACTAGGAAAGGTTGGTCAAAGTCAACTCTATCAAGTCAAGGTTCCAGAAGCTTCTAGAAGGTGGGGGACATCCATGGAAATGAGGGGCGAAATGGGAAGTCAAAGTCAATGGTCAAGGGTCAACTATGACATGTCATCAAGTCAAATGGGCCATGGGCCTATGTGGAAGTCAATGGGAAGGTGGCAGCCCATGCATGCATGCGCATCCCATGCAAGCCCATGCGCCTAAACCTAGCAGCCCAAGTCCATCACGCCACTAGCAGCCCATTCCAAGCTTCCTTGCGCCTGCCCACTTGCAAGTCACTTAAGCCCATCACGCTTACAAGGTTGCAGCAGCCCACATGTGTGTTTGTAAACCCTAGCCCAAGTCGACACACAAGGAGTCCTTATCTTGCAAGGAAGTCAAAACCCTGAAATCTGAACATCAAATTTCGACAGCAATTCTGTAATTCTCCAGAACGAATCAGGTAGCATGCCATATATGGTTGGAAAGGTACGGATGTTAGCTTCGCAGGGAATTTTACGAATTTTGATTCCAAGTTTTCTAGCTCAAGATATGGCCATTTTAGTGGAGGTAGCGCAGCAGTTCCGCGAGCTGAAAATAAGTTACGCCCAAAAAGAGCCCAAATCAGCCCAAAGCCCACTTTTGGCCGAAAATTAGAAGTCTTAAGGAGCAAGAAATTCACTTAAGCCCATGTTCTTTTAATGAAACCCTAGCCGCACCTTGTCTTCTCCTTGCCTCCAAAGGAATCCTCAGCTCACCTCTATAAATATATCTTATTCTCTCATTGTTTAGGGTTCCCATATTTTTATATTTTCAGAATTCAGAGAGAGAGGGGGAGGCCGAATTTCAGAGGGAGAGAGTGAGAGGGTGGCGCCACTTGAGGGAGAATGAGAGACCATGTGCCGCAGCCCTAGCTCACCTTTGCCGTGAGCCTCCTTGCTGCTATGTCTCTCCTCTTCTTCTCTCTTGTGCCGCTGCCACCCTCTTGTGATGTTCTTTGTTTTTCTTTTGATTCTCTTCTTTTTCTTTAGTTAATTAGTTTGTTCTTGCTTTCATTGTGGATTTAATTATTATAATGGAAGTTAGATATTTTATTTTCTTTATTATTATGTTTTGAGTTTTTTTATTGCTTTGCTAAGTTGGATGATGAAACTTTAATTGTGAGTTATGCAATGGTGACACTTGTGATTTAATTTCATGCATGTAGTAAATCCTTGATCTCTATTTAAATTGACTCTATTTGTTTTGCATCTTTGACTGATCACCTTAGGTTGCATGCATCTAGATTTATGTTGTGAAACTAAACAAGCTCGAAAGGATGATAGTTTCAGTAGGCAACAAGTGGGTATCCTAAGATAATATTCATGAGAAAAGGGATCATAGATGACATACAGTACATTAATTTGGAGCCATGCGCTATGTGTTTGTCACTCTCACAGATCGTAACGACTCTTGCATGGGTAACAGCTGCCTTAGCTTAGAACTAGGGAACATGCAAGTTAACTGGCTAAGGAAGGCCCAAGAAGCTCTTAGTTTATGCACAGTAAGGGGAGTAATTGCTAAAAGTGACTAGCCAAACCTTTTAGTAGACGAACTTTATTATATGCATTATCTTGAATTGCTTGGTTGTATTTCCATCAATTGGTGTGGATTCTGAATTCTTAGCATTGCAATTGTGTGTGTGTGTGTGTGTGTGTGGTGTGTGTGAGTTTAACTATCTACAAACCCCCCCTGCCGTGTGTGTGTGTTTGGTGATTCTAATTGGTAAGTTGAATTGGTTTGATGTGTATTTACCTATTCCTCGTGGGATCGACCTCGTACTTATACGCTATGCTTACATGAGCGATTCGTATACTTGCGAGCTACAACTTGGTATTCATTTCTAAATTCCAAGTAAAACAAGTTGTACAAAAAAGGAGCAACAGACTTAAATCACAAGAAAGGAATGGAGTAGTGTATAACACTCGACAAATGAAGGACAAGGCTCAAAAGCTCACTTAGGTCATATAAGTCTACTCTAAAATGTATATGAATCACTAAATCATGTAAATCATAACTCAAGCTTATGAAAACAAGATCTAATCACATAGAATTATAAAATAGGTTATGCAACAATATTAGAAAAAGAATAACACATATCATATACACAATGCTAAACATGCTTCTCAAAAATCATAAACAATCATATCAACTTGTTGGGGACTCTAAAACCACAATTAAAACAAGAAGTCTCAAAACTTCATTTTTATTTGAAAATGATGTTGCAACAAGGTCGTTTTAAGGATTCAACTCCATCATTAGGGTGGATTGAATCTTAGAAAATTGCATTATGATGTGGGTTTTGACACCCTAATTGAAAACAAACCAAAAAAAATATATATATATTTTTTTTAGAAAAACCTAGAAACCTAAAAACAAAGAAATTGCCTTTCCCCTCAAACTTAAATGACACATTGTCCTCAATGTAAAAGAAATAACAAACATGCATGATCAATTTAAGTAAGGGAATCAAAACAACTATCCAACAAAACCAAAAATAAAAACAACTAACAATTGGTTAAATGAAGCAAAGAGGAAAGAAATTGTGTACTTGGATTGCAAGCATGGCTCAATGAATGCACAGCCACCATGATCCTCAAAGCATAGGCGCGGCCTCCTTGGTCTTCTCGACTCACTCCCTTGATTTCTTCAAAAACTTTGGGTTGCCTCCCAAACAGCGCTAAGTTTGTACGTCTTCAGCCAGACGTTCCCAATCGTCTACTCAAATGTCCTCTTCTTCCCTTTCTTGCTCTCGGCTTAATTTGGAAAGCTCGCCATCCTTCATGAACTCTTTGAACCTTCCAAAAACTCTCAAAAACAATAATTGGTTAGAATAAGAATTAAAGTAGAAAATAGCATTATTAAAACCTAAGAAAAAAAAAACTAGAAAGAAAAATAAATAACCTAACCTAATTCTAATGATAAGTAAAACCAATTCAATGATATTTAGCACCATTCCCTGGCAACGGTGCCAAAAACTTGTTGAATGTTTTCTTAAAACAAAATAAATATCTATTTCATTCCAAGTATACTCGCAAGTGCACGAATCGCATCAGTAGCAAAGCGTACAAGCACGAGGTCGATCCCACAGGGAATGGTTAATAAACAACAAATCAGTTCAAATAATCAATAGAATAACTGAATGAGGGGTTTAAAGAGATGAAAACACACGCACACTTCACCACACGCACACACCCTTTATTCTATCTTGCAATGTTAAGTTTTCAGTTTTAACAGATAAGCATGCAATAACCATCCAAGGCTAATGACAATTAATTCAAACACAATGTATTAAAGTTTGACTGCTAAAAAGGTTTGATTAGTTACTTTCTCGCAATTGTTCTCCTAATGCATATACTAAGAGCTTCTTGGGCCTTCCTTAATCAGTTAACTTACATGTTCCCTAAGAGCTTTGTTAGGCCTAACCTAGGGCAGCTGTTATCCATGTAAGAGTCATTAAGATCTATGAGAACGTCAAACATACACAACATATAAGCTTTGATTATTTCCTTATAGAGGTCGCCCAACCCCATTACCAAGAATAATCCCTTATTCCCTTGTTACTTGTGATTTAGTGTCTTTGACTATTTCACAGCTAAACCTAACAAATAGACTAGATGCAATTACCCTAAGGTGGCTAGTCAAAGGATGCAAACAACTAGTGACGGGTTCAAATAGATAATGGAAATTTAATACATGCAAACATCAAACTAATCGATCAAGAGACGGATAAACGATTTGTTAAAGCATACAAATCCAATAATCAACCTACAACTAACATGCAAGAGTAAATAAATAAACCTACATAATTAAATTAAATTAAAGAAAACAGAAACAAATAACAAAATCCCAATTCATATTGATATAAAATTCAGAAACACAAACTAATATTAAAAACAGAATTCTAGATGAAAAGAAAAAAAACAAAAATCAAGAGATACACTACAATGGTGGCTGCGGCAAGAAGAGAAGAAGAAGGAACCACCTAGCAAGCTGGAGGAACCCACGGCAAGGTGACGCATTGGGCTGCTGGTCTTGGGCTGCATGGCTTCTAGGGCTGACGTGATAGGCTGCCATCTTGGACTAGGCGCGTTGGGCTTCATCTTGGGCCGGCGCATGCATGCATGCATGGCCCCTTCAGATTTCGGCATTGCATAGGCCCATGGCCCATTTGACTTGTTCACTTGTCATATTTAACCCTTGATCATTGACTTTGTCTTCCCATTTTGCCCCTCATTTCCATTTGAATTTGAATTCATTTCTTCCCTCTATTCATTTCCATGGATGTCCACCACCTTCTAGAAGCTTCTGGAACCTTGACTTTGACCAACATTTCCTAGTGCAATTAGGATTTCTTGTAAATGAATGATTCCTTATCCATTTTGACTTCTTGGAATGACCATATTGCCCCTGGGGTCTCCTAGTGTCATTAGGACTCCTTTCCCTAGTAGGGTTAGGTTTCCTAGTTCAACCAGGAATTCCTGTTCCAATCAGGATTTCTCATTTCTGGCTCCGCAATGATGGTTCTGGACTTGATGTTTCCTAGTGTGACTAGGAATCTTCATTTGACTAGGATTTCTGCACTTTTCCTGGTTTGACCAGGATTTCACTCGTTTTCCTAATTTGACCAAGAAATGTCCCAAAATGGCTCCATTTGCTTCCTTTTCCTGTTTCTGCTTCAGTTGACCTGAAAACACAAAAACAAGACAAGAAACACAAAATATCGAGTTCTAACACTCTGGGTTAAGGAATTAGTATCATAAAGTGATGCAAAATGCACACTCATCAGGTTTCATAGATGTCATCTAGATCGATAATCAAGATACTATCATGCTCTATGTGTTTGTCGTTTTCATATAATCTTAATGACTCTTGCTTGGTTACTAGGTTAGGTAGACGATAATCAAGCTTCTTAGGAATATGTGAGTTAACTAGGTTAAGTTGGGATAATCAAACTCTTAATCTATGAATAAGGAAAACAAAGTTAGGTGAGTGTCAGATAATCAAGGCCTCTCGGCTGGCAAACTTTATTGTATGTGTTTACTTTAAATTGCATGTCACCATAAGAGTTTTAATTTTATAATATGTGGTGGATTCTGAATTCTTAACATTGCTGTGTTTTGTGTGTGTGTGTGTCTCATCTCTACAAACCCCCCTTATCAGTAGTATTTCTAATATGTCAAGTTGAGTTGGTTTATTGATACTAAACCCATTCTCTGTGGGATCAACCTCGTACTTTGCACCCTTTACTACCATGCGATTCGTGCACTTGCGAGTAAACTTAGAGCTTTGGTAAGTATTTGTGTTAATTAATTTGCTCTAAGAAAGCAACAATAAATTTTTGGCGCTGTTACCGGGGAATGGTGATTAGTGTCATGAATTAATTTGACTTGCTATTAGGATTAGGATTTATCTTTTGTTTTTTAAGTTTTAATAAAGCTATTTTCTTCTTAAATTCCTATTTTAACCGATTATTGTTTTTTGAGAGTTTTTGGAAAGGTTCAAAACAATCCAAGGTGGATGATGAGCTTACCAAAGCCGAGAGCAAGAAAGGGAAGATGAGGACGTTTGAGTAGATGATTAGCAACGTCTAGCTAAAGACATACAAACTTAGCGCTGTTTGGGAAGCAACCCAAAGTTTTTGAAGAAATCAAGAGGAGCGAACCAAGGATCATCATGGTGGCTGTGCACATTTAGAAGCCGTCTTGTAATACAAGTAACAATTTCTTTCATCTTTGCTTCAAAGTTTTTAGTTGGTTTTATTTTCAGTTTTTGGTCATTTGTTTTGATTGCCTTACTTAATTGATCATGCATGTTTGTTATTTCTTTCACATTGAGGGTAGTGTGTCATTTAATTTTGGGGGGAAAGGCAATTTCATTGTTTTTTGTTTTTAGATTTCTTGGTGTGTAGAAAAAGTTTTCAAAATTTTGGCCTAGAGGTCCGATCCTTTCCTTTGAGGACCGGTCCTCTGCACTGCTGGAAGAAGACGACCTCTCTGGAGGTCTGGTCCTCCATGTCTCTGGAAGGAACCATGGGTTTTGGAGGTCCGGTCCTCTCCTTGGAGGACCGGTCCTTTAGAGCATTTTAAAAAAAAAAATAAAAATTTGTTTTTTTTGTTTAGTTTTGTTTTCAATTAGGGTGTCAAATCCCAAATCAAATGCAATTTTCTAAGATTCATTCCACCCTAGTGATGGAATTGAATCCTTAGAACCTCGTTGCAACATTTTTTTTTTTAAGTGTGTTTTGGGCAGTTTTTGAGTCCCCAACAAATTGATATGATTGTTTATGGTCATCGAGAAACATGTTTAGCATTGTATTTATGATATGTGTTCTTCTTTTTCTAATATTGTTTCATAACTTATTTTGCAATTTCATGTGATTAGGCCTTGTTTTCATGAACTTGAGTTATGATTTGCTTGATTTAGTGATTCATATACATCTTAGAATAGACTTATATGACCCATGAGAGATTTTGAGCCTTGTCCTTCATTTTGCGAGTATTGTACATCACTCTATTCTTTCTTTGTCATTTAAGTTGTTGTGTGATGAGTGTGCATTTTGCATCACTTTATGATACTAATTCCTTAACCTAGAGTGTTAGAACTCGATATTTTGTGTTTCTTGTCTTGTTTTTGTATTTTCAGGTCAAATGAAGCAGAAATGAGAAAAAGAAGCAAATGGAGCCATTTTGGGACATTTCCTGGTCAAACTAGGAAACCGAGTGAAATCCTGGTCAAACCAGGAAAAGTGCAGAAATCCTAGTTAAATGAGGATTCCTAGTCACACTAGGAAACACCAAATCCAGAACCATTATTGCGGAGCCAGAAATGAGAAATCCTGATTCGAACAGGAAATCCTGGTTGAACTAGGAAACCTAACCCAACTAGTGAAAGGAGTCCTAATGACACTAGGAGTCCCCAGGGGCAATATGGTCATTACGAGAAGTCGAAATGGATAAGGAATCCTTCATTTACAAGAAATCCTAGTGGCACTAGGAAATGTTGGTCAAAGTCAACTCTACAAAGTCAAGGTTCCAGAAGCTTCTAGAAGGTGGTGGACGTCCATGGAAATGAATGGAGGGAATAAATGAATTTGAATTCAAATAGAAATGAGGGGCAAAATGGGAAGTCAAAAGTCGAGGGCCCATGGGCCTAAGGGATGTCGACCCAAGATGGGCCATGCATGCACATGCATGGGCCCAAACCCTAGCAGCCCAAAGTCCATGCGTAAGGACCAAGATGGCAGCCCATGCATGCGCATGCATGCCATGCAAACCCTACCAGCCAAGGAACCCATGCGCAAGACCCATGCACAAGCCCAAGATGCAAGCCCAAGATGGAAGCCCATGGAGTAAAACCCTAGCCCATCTTGTGCAAGCCACTTCAGCCCAACATGCAAGCTCAATGCACCATCAAGGCCCAAGACCAGCAGCCCATGCGCAAGGGGGGAGGCCTAGCTGACTTGCATGCGCCACTTAAGCCCAAAGGGCCATGCCCTTGCCGCAAGCCCACAAGCTAGAAACCCTAGCTGATGCCGCAAGCTACAAGGAGCAGAAACCCTAGCTGCCGCAAGTCACCTTTTCCTTGCCTCTCAAGGATTGCACCTCTATATATACCTGATATACTTCAGAACCCTAGACACCTTCTCCTAGTTTTATTTTCAGTTTTTAGGTTTTTATTTTCAGAAGTTAGAAAAAGTGAGAGAGAGCCGAATTCAGAGGGATTTAGAGAGAGAAGGTGGCGTGACAAGTGAGAGAGAGAAGGACCAGCCTGCTGCCGCAAGCCCTAGCTCACCTTGCCGGGAGTTCCTCCTGCTTGCTAGGTGCCTCCTTTTTCCTCTCTCCCTGCTGCAGCCACCCTAGTGTTTGCATCTCTGATTTTGCTTCTTTTTCCTTCTAGTTTTCTATTTTATTGTTGGATTCTGCTTCTGAATTTATTTAAATTAAGTTTCTGAATTTAATTAGTTTATCTCTTTGATTTCATTTAATTCATGTTTCAGATTCCAATTAGTTTATGCTTTTAATTTCGTTTCCTTTGTGTTTCTGATTTCTTTAGCAAGCATGAATTGGGATTTCATTATTGTTTGTTGCTGTTTTACTTTATTTAATTTAAGTATGTAGGTTAGTTATTCTATCTTGCATGTTAGTTGTAGGTTGATTAATGGATTCGTATGCTTTAACAAATTGTTTATCCGTCTCTTGGTCTGTTAGTTTGATATTTGCATGTATTAAATTTCCACTATATATTAGAACCCGTCACTAGTTGTTTGCATCCTTTGACTGGCTACCTTAGGGTAATTGCATCTAGTTTATTTGTTAGGTTTAGCTGTGAAATAGTCAAATACACTAAACCACAAGTAACAAGGGAATAAGCTTTTGTTGGTCTGTTAGTTTGATGTTTGCATGTATTAAATTTCCACTATATATTAGAACCCGTCACTAGTTGTTTGCATCCTTTGACTGGCCACCTTAGGGTAATTGCATCTAGTTTATTGGTTAGGTTTAGCTGTGAAATAGTGAAAGACACTAAACCACAAGTAACAAGGGAATAAGGGATTATTCTTGGTAGTGGGGTTGAGCGACCTCTATAAGGAAATAGCCAAAGCTTATATGTTGTGTATGTTTGACGTTCTCATAAAACTTAATGACTCCTGCATGGGTAACAGCTGCCTTAGATTGAACTAGGTAACATTTAGGTTAACTGGCTAAGGAAGGCCCAAGAAGCTCTTAGTTTATGCATTAGGAGAACAATTGCGAGAAAGTAACTAGCCAAACCTTTTTAGCAGTCAAACTTTAATATGTTGTGTTCAAATTAACTGTCATTAGCCTTGGATGGTTATTGCATGCTTATCTGATTTGAAACTGAAAACTTAACATTGCAAGATAGAATAAAGGGTGTGTGCGTGTGGTGATGTGTGCGTGTGTTTCCATCTTTCCAAAACCCCCCATTTAGTTATTCTAGTGTTTAATTGAATTGATTTGTTGTGTATTAACCATTCCCTGTGGGATCGGAAGGAGATCCTTGGATTTGTGCAGAAAGCGGACGAGCCATTCCATGAGACTTGGGACAGATTCAATGAATTACTCACTAGCTGCCCACACCATAACTTATCTCCTTGGTATGTGATTTGTTGTTTTTATCAGGGATTATTGGAGAGGGATCAAGCCAAGGTGGATTCGGCATGTGGTGGTGCGTTTATGTCAAAAACGGAGGATGAGGCTACAGATTTGTTTGAGTCACTTTCTTTGAGTTCACAACAGTGGGATTCCAATCGTTCAAAGGGAGGACCAAAGAGAGGGTTATATGAGGTAGCTGATGTGCCAAACACCATGGAGGGACAGATTTTGGAAATCAAGACTATGGTGCAGAAGTTGTCTTTGGCTCAAGAGAAGCTGATGAGTGTGCAAGGACAAGGGGGTGACATGGAACAAGTGAACCAGGTTGGGAGCTATCCTAGGGTGCCGTATGACCCTTATTCCAACACTTACAACCCTGGATGGAAGAACAACCCGTTCAGGTGGAGCAACAACAATGGACAGCAAGCTAGTGGGAGCACCAACAAGCCTTATGTGCACCCTAATGCCGAGAGGTCTAGTTTGGAGGACAAGATTGCTCATATTGCTCAAAGCACCACTTCCCTTGCCCAAAGCACCAATGCCTTCATGAACCGAACCGAGCAGCAGATGCAAGCCAACTCTAAGGCTATTGCAAATTTGGAGAGTCAAGTGGGTCAGATTGCCACTACTTTGGGTCAGAGAGAGAAGGGAAATTGCCTAGTCAGTCCATCGTCAACCCGAAGAATGAGGCGCATGTAAATGCAATTGTGAAGACAACTCCAAGAAAAAGAGTTAGAGTGGTTAAGACTAAGGAAGTGATTGAGATCTTGGATAGTGAGGAAGAGGAGGATCCAGACATGATTGAAGAGAAAGTGGATACACGTGTGATTCCCCTCATTCCGGACATCGATGTCACCAAATTTCCAGCAACCATGAGGGAATTGAAGTCAATTGAGAAAAAGGTTGAGGAGCAGGGGCATAGTCACAACGTTCCTAGGGAGATTTGTGGTTATCTCTTTGCATCTTTTCCAAGCAAGAAGAGGGATCCGGGCTCATTGGTCATACCGTGCAGCATAGGGGAGTATGAGATTGCCAATGCCTTAATTGACAATGGCTCAGCTATCAATGTCATGCCGCTGGTGGTGTTCAAGAAGCTTGGATTTGTGGAAGCTGATTTGCACCCGTTTGAGTCGAACATTCGCTTCGCCAACTCTTCAGTCGAGAAAGCCCTTGGTATGCTTGTGGATGTTTTGGTTAGATGTCGTAATTTACTAATTCCTTCTGATTTCATAGTGCTAGATGTTCCGAGACTTCCTGGTGACGTTTCTATCCTTCTTGGGAGACCATTTTTGTGCACCTCTAACATGGAGTACAAAGCAATGGCGAGTGTAATGAGGATTCATCACAACGCGAAGGAAGAGGTGTATTGTCTCACTTCCGAGCCTCCGCAGAGCGAGGAGATCACTTTTTATGGAGATGACAAGTCAGAGATGGAGAGCTTTTTCAGTTCGTTCTTAGGGAGTGCCGAGAGCAGCAATGGCAAGAAGAAGAGGAAAGGACGCAAGTAAAGGAGAAGGCAATGTCAGGCTGAAGACAGAAAAACAAGCGCTGATTGGGAGGCAACCCAAGTTTTTGGTTTCGAATAATGGAGGAGGAGTCATTGAGGACCAAGGAGGCCGCGCCTACCCTTGGAGTGTCCACACTTGCAGTCGCAAGTAAACAGTTTTTTTTATTTCGCTTCATAAGACAATTTTTCATTTTGGTGTGTTTATTTGATTTTGGATAGTTGCAATTTCCCGTTTCGCTTAATTTCATCATTCGTGCATTTATTTCTTATACATTGAGGGCAATGTATCATTTAAGTGTGGGGGGAAAGGCATTTGTCGTTTGTTAGTGTTTTTAGGTTAGAACAAGTGTTTTAGGTGTTTTAAGTGTTTTTAAGTGTTTTCAGAAAAAGAGAAAAAAATAATAATAATAATAATTTTCGTTTTTGGTGTTTTTAGGGTAGGAAAAACTTTTTCTTATGTTTTTAAACTTAGGGTGTCAAAACCCACATCAAAATGTACGTTTTCTTTAGATTTCATCTACCTTAGTGATGGATGTGACTCTTTAGAAGTGTGCGACATTGTTTTAAAAACAAAGTTTTATAGTCGTTTTGGGTGTTTTAGGTCGTTTTGAGTCCCCAACTAATTGATTTGATTGTGCATGATTGTTATGAGCATGTTTTAGTATTGTGTGTATATTTGGTGTTCTTTTCATTCTAATAGTGTTCCATAACATATCTTGCAATTCTATGTCATTTGGCCTTGTTAATATGAATATAGGTTGTGATTAGCATTACTAATGATTATATGCATAATAGAGTAGACTTGCATGACCTAAGTGAGCTTTTGAGCCCTGTTCTTCAATTCTTGAGTGTTGCGCGCCACTCTGATTCTATCATTGTCATATAAGTCGTTGTTTTGATCTCATTATCTTTCATTTGGTCATTTGCTTGGAATATGCATAATCTTAAATCAATGAGCTAGAACTCCTTTCTTGTGTACACAAAGCATGTCGTATTTGCATAACTCTTGAGAAATGAATTTAGGCCCTGTTTGTGTACCCCGTAGCCTGAAAGCCTACCCACTACATGTTTTATCCTCAGTTACCCATCTTGAGCCTTTTAAGCCGTTTTCTTTGTTACCCCATACCAAACCCTAAGTTTGTTACACCCCTTTTACCCTATTTATGGTGTTGCAATGTGTTTACATGTTGATTGAGGTGAAAAAGAAGTGAAAATGCATAGTTTATACAAAAATGTGTCAGAAAAGTATGTATGTCGTGCCCAAAGAAAAGAAAAAAAAAGAAATCAAAGAAAAAAAAGATGGGACGGTTTCAAAAGAAAAAGTGAGCAAAAAGAGTCAAATTGAGCTATGAAGTGCAAAGAAGCAAGGTAAACCTCAGAATGTTCTTTTAATGCTTGCAATGCCAAGGATTTAGCCCTTTGTGTTTCCTTTTCATTTCAATACCCTATCCTAGCCTAAGCCTTCATTATAACCCTAATTAAGTCCTAACTGATCTCAAGAGGTGTGTAATATACTTATGTGGAGTCTATTTGAGAAGAGAGCCTATTGTTGATGTGTTTTCTTAGAACAAAATTAACATCTATTTCACTTCAAGTATACTCGCAAGTGCACGAATCGCATCAGTAGCAAAGCGTACAAGCACGAGGTCGATCCCACAGGGAATGGTTAATACACAACAAATCAATTCAATTAATCAATAGAATAACTAAACGGGGGGTTTTGGAAGATGGAAACACACGCACTCACCCTTTATTCTATCTTGCAATGTTAAGTTTTCAGTTTCAAATCAGATAAGCATGTAATAACCATCCAAGGCTAATGACAGTTAATTTGAACACAACATATTAAAGTTTGACTGCTAAAAAGGTTTGGCTAGTTACTTTCTCGCAATTGTTCTCCTAATGCATAAACTAAGAGCTTCTTGGGCCTTCCTTAGCCAGTTAACCTACATGTTCCCTAGTTCAAGCTAAGGCAGCTATTACCCATGCAGGAGTCATTAAGTTTTATGAGAACGTCAAACATGCAGAACATATAAGCTTTGACTATTTCCTTATAGAGGTCGCCCAACCCCACTACCAAGAATAATCCCTTATTCCCTTGTTACTTGTGGTTTAGTGTCTTTGACTATTTCACAGCTAAACCTAACAAATAAACTAGATGTAATTACCCTAAGGTGACCAGTCAAAGGATGTAAACAACTAGTGACGGGTTCTAATAGATAGTGGAAATTTAAAACATGCAAACATCAAACTAACAGACCAAGAGACGGATAAACGATTTGTTAAAGCATACGAATCAATTAATCAACCTACAACTAACATGCAAGATAGAATAACTAACCTACATACTTAAATTAAATAAAGTAAAACAGCAACAAACAATAATGAAATCCCAATTCATGCTTGCTAAAGAAATCAGAAACACAAAGGAAACGAAATTAAAAGCATAAACTAATTGGAATCTGAAACATGAATTAAATGAAATCAAAGAGATAAACTAATTAAATTCAGAAACTTAATTTAAATAAATTTAGAAGCAGAATCCAACAATAAAATAGAAAACTAGAAGGAAAAAGAAGCAAAATCAGAGATGCAAACACAAGGGTGGTTGCGGCAAGGAGAGAGGAAGAAGGAGGCACCTAGCAAGCAGGAAGAACTCACGGCAAGGTGAGCTAGGGCTTACGGCAGCAGGCTGGTCCTTCTCTCTCTCACTTGTCACGCCACCTTCTCTCTCAAAATCCCTCTAAATTCGGCTCTCTCTCACTTTTTCTAAGATGTGCATGCATGGCCCATCTTAGGTTGGCATCCCTTAGGCTCATGGGCCCTCGACTTTTGACTTCCCATTTTGCCCCTCATTTCCATTTGAATTCAAATTCATTTCTTCCCTCCATTCATTTCCATGGATGTCCACCACCTTCTAGAAGCTTCTGGAACCTTGACTTTGTAGAGTTGACTTTGACCAACATTTCCTAGTGCAACTAGGATTCCTTGAAAATGAAGGATTCCTCATCCATTTCGACTTCTCGTAATGACCATATTGCCCCTGGGGTCTCCTAGTGTCATCAGGACTCCTTTCCCTAGTCGGGTTAGGTTTCGTAGTTCAACCAGGATTTCCTGTTCGAATCAGGATTTCTCATTTCTGGCTCCGCAATGATGGTTCTGGACTTGATGTTTCCTAGTGTGACTAGGAATTCTCATTTGACTAGGATTTCTGCACTTTTCCTGGTTTGACCAGGATTTCACTCGTTTTCCTGGTTTGACCAGGAAATGTCCCAAAATGGTTCCATTTGGTTCTTTTTCTCATTTCTGCTTCATTTGGCCAGAAAATACAAAAACAAGACAAGAAACACAAAATATCGAGTTCTAACTCTCTAGGTTAAGGAATTAGTATCATAAAGTGATGCAAAATGCACACTCATCGCCTATGGTCATTGATTCTATTTCAAGCATTTGAATTCCTTTCCATGAGATCAGTATTTCTTTCTAAATGTGCCGTCATTTCATGTACATATGTGAGCTAATTGTTTTTGTTACATATTTCCTCTCACATATACTTTTGTGTGCACATATCAACCCAATTCTTGGAGTGCACAAATCGACCCAATTCTTGAGTGCTTTATTTTGAGAGTATGTCTTGGTGAGGATTGGAGTTGAACCTATTTTGTATATGTTCATCTATTGCTTGCTTTTCTAACACTTGGGTTTATGTTGAGGATGACCTATATGCACAATGGAGGAGTGAGGTATGTTGTTTGAAGCAGTATTATAATTTGAAGAATCAATGTTATACATGCCTTGCTTTACTATGACATTGGTGGCTATACTCATGAAATCATTTGTTGGGAAAGTTTAGGTTGTTTTTGAGTCTTTGAGTCTTTTCTTTTGTTTTATTTGCTCGATGACTAGCAAAGTCTAAGTTTGAGGGTGTGTTGAGTGTTCATTTTGCATCATTTTATGATACTAACTCACTAACCTAGAGTGCAAGAACTCAACATTTTTGTGTATTTTGGTTTAGTTTTGTGTTTTGTAAGTTAAATGAAGCTTTGATGAAGAAAGGAGCCAAATGGAGCAATTATGAGCTAAACATGGAAAAAATGGAAGAAAGAATCTTGAGAGAATCTTCTAGAAGAATCTAGAATCTAGAAGGAATCTTTAGAGAATCTCAGACAGAATCTTTGGAGGAATCTTTTTGGTCAAAGTTGACTTTTAGTCAAAGGTCAAAGTCAATGGTCAACCATGCCACATCATCACATGACATGGACCACACATGCAGCCCATGCGCCTATATCAAGCCCACAAGGAGGAGGCCCAAAATCCACACTCAAGGAACCCAATTGGAGGAAGCCTAAGTTGTACCATCCAAGATCCACAAGCACAAGCCTAAGCCTATGCCGCACCTACAGCTGATCCAAGGGCCAAGGAAGGAATCCTTCATAATCAAGGAAGATCTCACAAGATTCAGTCAAATATTACAAGGAATCCTAGTTGAAGAAGAAGTCAAATATGTCAAGTGAGTTGGTTTATTGATACTAAACCCATTCTCTGTGGGATCGACCTCGTACTTTGTACATTTTGCTACCATGCGATTCGTGCACTTGCGAGTAAAGTTAGAGCTTTGGCAAATATTTGTGTTAATTAATTTGCTCTAAAAAAAGAACAACATCTTTCTTGCCAATCAGGCACGTTTTGGTACAATTTGGATGAAATTAGATCAAGTATGCACCGAAATAACATTTTCTTGCGTTTTTAACACGAAATGTGGTTCAATAAATCTAGAACACTAATCCTAGCACGAGAATGTGCTTCCCTACATCTTGCTTACCTACCGGGCACGTTTTAGTACAATTTGGATGAAATTGGACCAAATATGTACCGAAATAACATTTTCTTGCGTTCATAACATTAAATGTGGTTCAATAGGTCCAGAACACTAATCCTAACATGAGAAAGAGCTTCCCCATGCCTTTCTTACCTATCGGTCACATTTTGGTGTACTATGGACGAAATTGGACCAAGAATGTACCGAAATAATGTTTTTGTGCATTCTTAACACCAAATGTGGATGAAATTGGACCAAGTATGCACCGAAACTGTCCATATTGCACCAAATTGTCCAATTCGGTATGTACCAAATTGTCCATATTGCACAAAATGTGGTTCAATTGGTCTAGAACGCTAATCCTAATATAAGAAAGTGTTTCCCCATGTCTTTCTTAACAATTTAGATGAAATTGGACCTAGTTTATACCGAAATGACGATTTCGTGCGTTCTTAACACCCAATGTGGTTCAATTGGGCTGCTAGGGTTTGCTCCTTACGCATGGACTTTGGGCTGCTAGGGTTTGGGCCCATGCATGTGCATGCATGGCCCATCTTGGGTCGACATCCCTTAGGCCCATGGGCCCTCGACTTTTGACTTCCCATTTTGCCCCTCATTTCCATTTGAATTCAAATTCATTTCTTCCCTCCATTCATTTCCATGGATGTCCACCACCTTCTAAAAGCTTCTGGAACCTTGACTTTGTAGAGTTGACTTTGACCAACATTTCCTGGTGCAACTAGGATTTCTTGAAAATGAAGGATTCCTTATCCGTTTCGACTTCTCGTAATGACCATATTGCCCTTGGGGTCTCCTAGTGTCATTAGGACTATTTTCCCTAGTTGGGTTATGTTTCCTAGTTCAACTAGGATTTCCTGTTCGAATCAGGATTTCACATTTCTGGCTCCGCAATGATGGTTCTGGACTTGACGTTTCCTAGTGTGACTAGGAATCCTCATTTGACTAGGATTTCTGCACTTTTCCTGGTTTGACGAGGAAATGTCCCAAAATGGCTCCATTTGCTTTTTTTTCTCATTTCTGCTTCATTTGACCTGAAAACACAAAAAGAAGACAAGAAACACAAAATATCGAGTTCGAACACTCTAGGTTAAGGAATTAGTATTATAAAGTGATGCAAAATGCACACTCATCACACAGCGAACACTAAGATTAATGTGAGTAATGGGAAGTTGACAATGTCTGTTCTTGGTGAAACATTGATGTTTTTGGTGCAATGAGGTATCCAAAGGAGGAGGATGATTGCTTGAGGATTGATAGTTTGGACCTATTGGTTGAGGAAGTGTGTGAAACTAGCCTTGCAGAGGATACATTGGAGGTTGCTTTGGGAACACCAGAGTCCAGTGAATTAGAGGAAAACGTGGAAATAACTCCTACACGTTTGGAAGGCACCTGACCTCTCAGAAATAAGTGGTTCAACCAGTTTGAAATGTTAGTGTCTGCTAATCAAAAGACGCTTCCTTCTATTGAGCAAGCACCTAAATTGGAGCTGAAACCATTACCTGAGCACTTGAAATATGCCTTCTTGGGTGAAAATGAGACATTGCCTATAATTATTGCAGCTAATCTAAGTACAAGTGAGGAAGAAAGACTCTTGAGATTTCTGAAGTAAAATCGGTTAGCATTGGGATGGACCATAGCCGATATCAAGAGAATCTCACCCACAGTGTGTATGCACAGAATTTTACTTGAGGAGGAATCCAAGCCTACTCGTGATGCCCAAAGAAGACTGAATCCAACTCTGAAGGAAGTTGTGCGTAATGAGGTAATCAAATTGTTGGATGTTGGTATTATTTATCCTATTAGTGATTCCAAGTGGGTTAGTCCTGTTCAAGTAGTGCCAAAGAAAAGTGGTATTACTGTGGTGAAGAATGAGCATAATGAGTTGGTTCCCCAAAGGACACAAACCGGTTGGCGTGTTTGTATTGACTATCGAAAGCTTAACACCGCAACAAGGAAGGATCATTTTCCTTTGCCATTTATTGACCAGATGTTGGAAAGGTTGGCTGGCCATAGTCACTATTGCTTTTTGGATGGTTATAGTGGGTACAATCAGATTGCTATTGCGCCCGAGGATCAAGAGAAGACCATGCTTATAGGAGGATGCCATTCGGATTGTGCAATGCGCCCGCAACATTTCAGAGATGCATGATGTCTATTTTCTCCGATATGGTAGAACGAATCATTGAGGTATTTATGGATGATTTCTCTATTTTTGGTTCGTCTTTTGATGCATGTCTGGATAATTTGTCTTTAGTTCTGAAAAGATGTCAAGAAGCCAATCTAGTGCTTAATTGGGAAAAATGTCATTTTATGGTCCAACAAGGGATAGTATTGGGTCATGTGATTTCGAAAGAGGGCATACAAGTTGATAAAGCTAAGATTGATGTGATACAAAGATTGCCGCCTCCATCGAGTGTTAAAGAAGTAAGGAGTTTCCTAGGCCATGCTGGGTTTTATAGGAGGTTCATTAAGGACTTTTCTAAGATTTCTAGGCCTTTGTGCACCTTATTGCAAAAAGAGGTGAATTTTGAGTTTGATGAGGATTGCTTGGTTGCATTTAACAAGTTGAAGAAGCTACTCACCTCCGCTCCGATCATTATGCCACCTAATTGGAATTTGCCGTTTGAGCTCATGTGTGATGCAAGTGATTATGCTGTTGGAGCCGTTTTGGGTCAGAGAGTTAAGAAGCTGCCGCATGTGATTTACTATGCAAGTAGGACTCTAAATGATGCTCAATTGAATTATTCTACTACCGAGAAGGAGTTGCTTGCTGTGATCTTTGCCTTGGAGAAATTTAGAAGTTATTTGATTGGGTCTAAGATCACCATCTACACGGATCATGCCGCTCTCAAGTATTTGCTAAACAAGAAAGATGCAAAGCCGAGGTTGATTAGATGGACTCTGTTGCTACAAGAATTTGATATTGAGATCAAAGACAAGAAAGGTTGTGAAAATGTGGTAGCAGCCCATTTGAGTAGACTTGTCAATGAGGAACAATCTGAAGAGGACACACTACTGTTACGAGAGTCATTCCCGGACGAGCAGCTTTTTGCCATCTTAACTACTCTATGGTATGCTGACATAGCAAATTATTTAGCAAGTGCAGTGTTGCCCAATGATCTGACACACTACCAAAGGAAGAAGTTCTTGCTTGATGTCAGACAATATGTGTGGGATGATCCTTATTTGTTCAAATATGGATCAGATCAGTTGATAAGACGATTTGTACCGGAAATGGAGCAGAGGAATGTCATTGAGATGTGCCATTCTAAAGAGTGTGGAGGCCATGGAGGAGGAACTAAGACTGCTTACAAGATTCTTCAAGCAGGTTTCTTTTGGCCTACTATTTTTCATGACTGTCATCAGTTTTACCTCACGTGCGATAGATGTCAGAAGATGGGGAACATTTCTGCTCGTGATCAGATGCCGCTGAACTTTATGTTGGAAGTTGAGATCTTTGATGTTTGGGGTATAGATTTCATGGGGCCATTTCCATCTTCTTTTGGATACGAATACATTCTGGTTGGAGTTGATTATGTGTCTAAGTGGGTGGAAGCTGTCGCTTGTAGGAGTAATGATGCTCGAGTGGTCTTGAATTTCCTTAAGACCAATATCTTAGCACGATTTGGTACCCCGAGAGCAATCATTAGTGATGGGGGGTCGCATTTTTGCAACAAGCTGTTTGAGGCAGTGATGAAGAAATATGGAATAAGGCATAAAGTGGCTACTCCCTATCATCCGCAGACGAGTGGGCAAGTTGTTGAATGTTTTCTTAGAACAAAATAAGCAATTACCTCATTCTAAGTTTACTCGCAAGTGCACGAATCGCATCAGTAACAAAGCGTACAAGCAAGCAC
>QANW01000533.1:143388-159931 GCA_003254865.1 Dryas drummondii
CAGCCCCTCTTGGTTTCTTTAATTTTTCTTCTAGTTTTCTGATTCCATGTTAGTTTATGTTTCTGAATTAATTAGCTTGTGATTCTGAATGAATTTAATTAAGTTTCTGAATTTATTTAGTGCATGGTTCTGATTTCCTTTAGTTTATGCAATTTAATTTAATTGTTTAGTTTATGCTTTTAGTTTTACGTTTCTGATTTCCTTTAGCAAGCATGAATTGGGATTTCATTATTTATTGTTGCTGTCTCTTTTATTTATTTTATTTAATTGTGTAGGTTAGTTATTCTATCTTGTATGTTAGTTGTAGGTTGATTAATGGATTTGCATGTTCTAACAAATCGTTTATCCGTCTCTTGGTCTGTTAGTTTGATGTTTGCACGTATTAAATTTCCACTATCTATTAGAACCCCCGTCACTAGTTGTTTGCATCCTTTGACTGGCCACCTTAGGGTAATTGCATCTAGTTTATCTGTTAGGTTTAGCTGTGAAATAGTCAAAGACACTAAACCACAAGTAACAAGGGAATAAGGGATTATTCTTGGTAGTGGGGTTGGGCGACCTCTATAAGGAAATAGTCAAAGCTTATATGTTGTGCATGTTTGACGTTCTCATAAAACTTAATGACTCCTGCATGGGTAACAGCTGCCTTAGCTTGAACTAGGGAACATGTAGGTTAACTGGCTAAGGAAGGCCCAAGAAGCTCTTAGTTTATGCATTAGGAGAACAATNCTGAGATATTGGTTAAATAGTGATTCACTCAAAAAGCATATGTGAGCGAGTTTATGCATATAAATTCAAATTACTCACATATATGTAAGAACGAAAGCACAAGTGAAAGAATAATGATCTCATGAAAGATACCAAATACCCGAAATCAAATCAAAATACAATATGCTTCCATCCCATCTAATCTCCACATTAAGACTACACTTCACCTAAGATCATATAGGACTTTTACATATGGGTTGTAATGGGGCTAACGGTGAAGGGTTTTAACAAGAAAGGTATGAAAAACACAAAGACTTAAGGGAACCATAGAGAATCAGGTTTTACGTTGTCATTTCATTCTTATACACTTTAGCAACAAGGCTTGCATTCTTGAATTTGCACACTTGTGATACACATGCCTACCCTTTTCACTTTTTTTTTTTTTTTCTTTTTCTATTTTCTTTTGGGCACGGCAACATATTCAATTCCTTTTCTTTTCTTTTCCACATTATTCCCAAGCCTTGCACACAAATGAATAATTATAAAAAACCAGTTCTCTACAATCCCTTAAGTAAGGGTAAGATACACACAATGGAAGGGTACTTCCCCCAAACTAGGGGCTGGCACGAGTAACATGGTTAAGAAACAAAAAGGCTGACAAGGCTCAACAGGGCAACTAGGGGTATAAATTAACACAAAAAGGATGGCTAGAATGGCACAAACGAGACAAATAAGGCATAAATCATTTCCTAGGTTCCATGTAGTTACAACATGCGTCAATTAAATTGAGATGGAAGTTCTATCATTTGATTTAAAATGATGCACATTTCAAGCATTTAATCAAGTGAAAAACAATGAGATCATGTAAACTCTAGATATTCAATGAACGCACGGAATATTAGCATATAACCCTCAAAACAGAAGCATTAAGGCTCAAATCTCACAAAGGGTGTATAAGTTTCACTAGAAGCCTAGATCATACAAGTTATGCAATCACTTTCAGTCTAAACTATGCCAGCATTGTAATCCACACAAAGATAGCTCAAATATGCTCAAAATGAGTTACATGTCAAAAGAACAATCAAAAGAACTAGTTTCATCAATTCGACCACGGTATGCAAGATCAAAGCATTTGTAGTTTATCATAATGGTGGAATGGAACCTAAAAGACACAAAAGCAAAAATATTTTTGGTATTTTTCAAAAATTTGAACGAAAAGTTTCAAAACCTAAACCTAAAACTCTTCCCCCAAACTTAAATGAAACATTGTCCTCAATGTTTCAAGCTAAGCATGCAATGAAGCATTCAAGTTTGGAAGACAAATACTCTAACAACCTAGAAACATGCAACAACCAACAAAAGGTTAAGAACTCCCTTATATCCATGCAAACAGCCATAGGGCAATGTTTCTTCTCTCAAAATGCTGGGTTGCCTCCCAATCAGCGCTAAGTTAAGAGTCTTCAGCTAGACTTGGTAGTACATCATGCTAATGGAACAGGATCCTCCAAGAGCATGTTCTCCTCCGAACGCTCCATATTAGGCTCCAAGTAATGCTTAAGTCGATGGCCATTCACCTTGAATGTATTCTTTGTCTTTGTATTGCAGATGTTGAATGTTTTCTTAGAACAAAATAAACATCTATTTCTTTCCAAGTATACTCGCAAGTGCACGAATCACATCAGTAGCAAAGCGTACAAGCACGAGGTCGATCCCACAGGGAATGGTTAATACACAACAAATCAATTCAATTAATCAATAGAATAACTAAATGGGGGGTTTTGGAAGATGGAAACACACACACACCACACCATACACACACACCCTTTATTCTATCTTGCAATGTTAAGTTTTCAGTTTCAAATCAGATAAGCATGCAATAACCATCTAAGGCTAATGACAGTTAATTTGAACACAACATATTAAAGTTTGACTGCTAAAAAGGTTTGGCTAGTTACTTTCTCGCAATTGTTCTCCTAATGCATAAACTAAGAGCTTCTAAGGCCTTCCTTAGCCAGTTAACCTACATGTTCCCTAGTTCAAGCTAAGGCAGCTGTTACCCATGTAGGAGTCATTAAGATTTGTGAGAACGTCAAACATGCACAACATATAAGTTTTGACTATTTCCTTATAGAGGTCGCCCAACCCCACTACCAAGAATAATCCCTTATTCCCTTGTTACTTGTGGTTTAGTGTCTTTGACTATTTCACAGCTAAACCTAACAAATAAACTAGATGCAATTACCCTAAGGTGGCCAGTCAAAGGATGCAAACAACTAGTGACAGGTTCAAATAGATAATGGAAATTTAATATATGCAAACATCAAACTAACAGACCAAGAGACGGATAAACGATTTGTTAAAGCATGCAAATCCATTAATCAACCTACAACTAACATGCAAGATAGAATAAATAAACCTACATAATTAAAATAGAAAAGAAAATCATAATAATATAAATAAATTCCCAATCCATGATGGAAAGCAAACTAATTAAACAAAACAATTAAAACTAAAATCAAACAAAAGAAATAAGAATTCCAAAACAAAAATAGAAAAACATCCCTAGAGAGTGGCAGCGGCGGCGGCACAAGGTGACAGCAGCGGCGGCACAAGGTGGCAGCAGCTCGACTCCTTCCTCCTCCTTCGGTTCAGCAGAAAAATAAAGAAAGAAAGATGATGGTGGCTGCGGCAACGGAGGAGAAATAATGGGGGCTGCTAGGGTTCCTAGGCTGCGTGAGAAAAGAAAGAGAGAGAAAGGAGGCTAGGGTGTGCGGCAAGAAGAGAGAGAGACTAGGCTAGGGTTTCTGAAATTTCAGAGAGAACCACCCACTCCTTGAGTTATAAAGATGTATTTATAGAGGAGAGTGGGGCTGAGATTTCTCTTTATCTTCAATGTGGGATAAGTGCATTCCTTGCACACCAAGACTTATAATTTTCGGCCAAACATGGGCCTTGGGCTGATTTGGGCTCTTTTTGGGCATAACTCCGTTTTCAGCTCGCGGAACTGCTGCGCTACCTCCACTAAAATGAACATATCTTGAGCTAGAAAACTCGGAATCGAAATCCGTAAAATTCCATGCAAAGCTAACATCCGTATCTTTCCAACCATATATGGCAGGCTACCTGATTCGTTCTGGAGAATTACAGAATTGCTATCGAAATTGGTGCTCTATTTTCCAGGGTTTTGACTTCTTTTTCAGCTAGGATTCCTTGGGCTTTCTCTTTGTAGGCGTGATGGGCTAGGGTTTCCTTTAAAAGAACATGGGCTGGCTGCAACAAGAAAGTGGCGTGATGGGCTTTAGGAATGCATGGTTGTATGACTTGGGCTTTAGAGTTGGCGCATGGCTTGCATGGCATGCGCATGCATGCATGGGCTGCCACCTCACCATTCTTGTGGATTTCGACTTCACCTAGGCCCAAAGCCCAATTGACTTCATGATATGATATGGTTGACCCTTGACCATTGACTTTGACTTCCAATTTTACCCCTCTCTCCTTGGATTCGAATTCATTTCTTCCCTCCATTTGATTCCATGGATG
The DNA here is from genome assembly GCA_003254865.1 of Dryas drummondii. NCBI lineage: Eukaryota > Viridiplantae > Streptophyta > Magnoliopsida > Rosales > Rosaceae > Dryas > Dryas drummondii. Next base: position 147,637 of record QANW01000533.1, read on the forward strand.
TCCACCACCTTCTAGAAGCTTCTGGAACCTTGACTTGATTGAGTTGACTTTGACCAACCTTTCCTAGTCCAACTAGGATTTCTTGTAGATGAAAGATTCCTTATCCATTTTAACTTCTCGTAATGCCCATATTGCCCCTGGAGTCTCCTAGTGTCATTAGGACTCCTTCCCCTAGTAGGGTTAGGACTCCTTCCCAAAGCACATAAAGGTCCAAGACCAGCAGCCCATGCGCAAGGGAGGGGGCCCTAGCTGACTTGCATGCGCCACTTAAGCCCAAGAGGACAAGCCTTGCCGCAAGCCCATTGCACCCTAACCCTAGCTGATGCCGCAAGCTACAAGGAACCCTAGCAGCCGCATGTTTTCTCTTCATTGCCTCTCAATGATTGCACCTCTATATATATCCCCTTCATTCAGAACCCTGGAATCACTTTTCTCACCTCCTACTCCAGCCGAAATTCTCTTTTGTTCCTTAGTTTTATTTTTGCTGTTCTAGGTTATTTTTAGTTTAATTCTTGTGAGGGCTAGCCGAAGGTAGAGAGAGAGAGAGGAGTGGCGTGGCTGCAAGGAAGGACACCCCTAAGCCGACAGCCCTAGCTCACCTTAGCCGTGAGCCAAATTGCTTGTGCAAGGTGCCTTCTCTTCCTTGTCTTGCCGCAGCCCCTTCCCCTTGTTTCTTTTGATTTTCGTCCTAGTTTTCTATGTTATTGTTGGATTATGCTTCTGAATTTATTTAATTAAGTTTCTGAATTTATTTAGTGCATGATTCTGATTTCTTTTAGTTTATGCAATTTAATTTAGTTGTTTAGTTTGTGCCTTTAATTTTGCGTTTCTGATTTTAATTGTTAAACATGAATTGGGATTTCATTATTTGTCGTTGCTGTTCCTTTTATTAATTATATTTAATTATGTAGGTTAGTTATTTTATCTTGCATGTTAGTTGTAGGTCGATTAATGGATTTGCATGTTCTAACAAATCGTTTATCCGTCTCTTGGTCTGTTAGTTTGATGTTTGCACATATTAAATTTCCACTATCTATTAGAACCCATCACTAGTTGTTTGCATCCTTTGACTGGCCACCTTAGGGTAATTGCATCTAGTTTATCTGTTAGGTTTAGCTGTGAAATAGTCAAAGACACTAAACCACAAGTAACAAGGGAATAAGGGATTATTCTTGGTAGTGGGGTTGGGCGACCTCTATAAGGAAATAGTCAAAGCTTATATGTTGTGCATGTTTGACGTTCTCATAAAACTTAATGACTCCTGCATGGGTAACAGCTGCCTTAGCTTGAACTAGGGAACATGTAGGTTAACTGGCTAAGGAAGGCCCAAGAAGCTCTTAGTTTATGCATTAGGAGAACAATGGCGAGAAAGTAACTAGCCAAACCTTTTTAGCTGTCAAACTTTAATATGTTGTGTTCAAATTAACTGTCATTAGCCTTGGATGGTTATTGCATGCTTATCTGATTTGAAACTGAAAACTTAACATTGCAAGATAGAATAAAGTGTGTGTGCGTGTGGTGATGTGTGCGTGTGTTCCATCTTTTCAAAACCCCCCATTTAGTTATTCTAGTGATTATTTGCATTGATTTATTGTATATTAACCATTCCCTGTGGGATCGACCTCGTGCTTGTACGCTTTGCTACTGATGCGATTCGTGCACTTGCGAGTAAACTTAGAATGAGATAATTGTTTATTTTGTTCTAAGAAAACACATCAACAAGTTTTTGGCGCCGTTGCCGGGGAATGGTGTCTAATATCAATGAATTGGTGTAATTAGTCATTAGAATTAGGATATATTAGTTAGATTTCAGTTTTTGTTAATTTTTAGGTTTTAATAAATGCCATGCCTGATTTCGAAATCAAGAGTGGCCAGATTCACTTATTGCCGAGCTACCATGGGCTGAAAGGGGAGGAACCGATCCACTTTTTGAAGGAGTTTTCCGGGGTTTGTGAAGCCGCACAATTGAGGGGTCTGAATGCCGATCAGTACCGTTTGAGGATGTTCCCTTTTGCGCTTAAGGACAAGGCAAAGAGGTGGTTGTATTCGCTGCCCAGTGGTTCCATTTCAACATGGGATGATCTTTCGAGCAAGTTCCTGAACAAGTTTTATTCCATTTCCAAGACGAATTCTATTCGGAAGGAGATCCTTGGATTTGTGTAGAAAGCGGACGAGCCATTCCATGAGACTTGGGACAGATTCAATTAGTTACTTACTAGCTGCCCACACCATAACCTATCTCCTTGGTATGTGATTTGTTGTTTTTATCAGGGATTATTGGAGAGAGATCAAGCCAAGGTGGATTCGGCATGTGGTGGTGCGTTTATGTCAAAAACGGAGGATGAGGCTACAGATTTGTTTGAGTCGCTTTCTTTGAGTTCTCAACAATGGGATTCCAATCGTGCAAGAGGAGGACCAAAGAGAGGGTTATATGAGGTAGCTGATGTGCCAAACACCATGGAGGGACAGATTTTGGAAATCAAGACTATGGTGCAGAAGTTATCTTTGGCGCAAGAGAAGATGATGGGTATGCAAGAACAAGGAGGTGATGTGGAACACGTGAATCAGGTTGGGAATTATCCTAGGGTGCCATATGATCCATTTTCTAACACTTATAACCCTGGATGGAAGAACAACCCTAATTTCAGGTGGAGCAACAACAATGGACAGCAAGCTAGTGGGAGCACCAACAAGCCATATATGCACCCTAATGCCGAGAGGTCTAGTTTGGAAGACAAGATTGCTCAGATAGCTCAAAGCACCACTTCCCTTGCTCAGAGTACCAACGCCTTCATGAACCGTACCGAGCAGCAGATGCAAGCCAATTCGAAGGCTATTGCACATTTGGAGAGTCAAATGGGTCAGATTGCCACTACTTTGGGTCAGAGAGAGAAGGGGAAATTGCCAAGTCAGCCCATCGTCAACCAGAAGAACGAGGAGCATGTAAATGCTATTTTGAGGACTACTCCAAGAAAGAGAGTTAGAGTGGTCAAGACTAAGGAGGTGATTGAGATCATGGATAGTGAGGAAGAGGAGGATCCGGAAATGATTGAGGAGAAAGCTGACACACGTGTGATTCCCCTCATTCCGGACATCGACATTACCAAGTTTCCAGCGACCGTGAGGGAGTTGAAGTCTATTGAGAAGAAGGTTGAGGAGCAAGGGCATAGTCACAACGTTCCTAGGGAGATTTGTGGTTATCTCTTTGCATCTTTGCCAAGCAAGAAGAGGGATCCGGGCTCGTTGGTCATACCATGCAGCATAGGGGAGTATGAGATCGCCAATGCCTTAGTTGACAATGGCTCAGCTAGCAATGTCATGCCGCTGGTTGTGTTCGAGAGGCTTGGATTTGTGGAGGCTGATTTGCAACCGTTTGATTAGGACATTCGCTTCGCCAACTCTTCAGTCGAGAAAGCTCGTGGTATGCTTGTGGATGTTTTGGTTAAATGTCGTAAATTACTAATTCCCTCTGATTTCATAGTGCTAGATGTGCCGAGACTTCCGGGCGACGTTTCTATTATTCTTGGGAGACCATTTTTGTGCACCTCTAACATGGAGTACAAAGCATTGGAGAGTACCATGAAGATTCGGCACTACACCAAGCAAGAGGTGTATTTGCTCACTTCTGAGATGCCAGAAAACGAGGAGATCACTTTTTATGGAGAGGAGAAGTCAGAGATGGAGAGCTTCTTCAGTTCGTTTTTAGGGAGTGCCGAGAGTAGCAGTGGCAAGAAGAAGAGGAAAGGACGTAAGTAAAGGAGAAGGCAATGTCAGGCTGAAGACAGAAAAACAAGCGCTTATTGGGAGGCAACCCAAGTTTTTGTTTCGAATAATGGAGGAGGAGTCATTGAGGACCAAGGAGGCCGCGCCTACCCTTGGAGTGTCCACGCTTGCGTACGCAAGTAAACAGTTTCTTTATTTCGCTTCATAAGACAATTTTTCATTTTGGTGTGTTTATTTGGTTTTGGATATTTGCAATTTCCCATTTTGCTTAATTTGATCATTCTTGCATTTATTTCATATACATTGAGGGCAATGTATCATTTAAGTGTGGGGGGAAAGGCAATTGTCTTTTGTTAGTGTTTTTAGGTTAGAACAAGTGTTTAGAGTGTTTTAAGTGTTTTTGAGTGTTTTTAGAAAAAAGAAAAAATTTTCATTTTTAGTGTTTTTAGGTTAGGAAAAAACTTTTTCTTTTGTTTTTAAACTCAGGGTGTCAAAACCCACATCAAAATGCACGTTTTCATTAGATCTCATTCACCTTAGTGATGGATGTGATTCTTTAGAAGTGTGCGACATTGTTTTAAAAACAAAAAGTTTTTGAGTCATTTTGGTTGTTTCAGGTCGTTTTGAGTCCCCAACTAATTGATTTGAGTGTGCATGATTGTTATGAGCATGTTTTAGTATTGTGTGTATATTTGGTGTTCTTTTCATTCTAATAGTGTTCCATAACATATCTTGCAATTCTATGTCATTTGGCCTTGTTGATATGAATTTAGGTTGTGATTAGCATTACTAATGATTATATGCATAATAGAGTAGACTTGCATGACCTAAGTGAGCTTTTGAGCCCTGTTCTTCAATTCTTGAGTGTTGCGCGCCACTCTGATTCTATCATTGTCATATAAGTCGTTGTTTTGATCTCATTATCTTTCATTTGGTCATTTGCTTGGAATATGCATAATCTTGAATCAATGAGCTAGAACTCTTTTCTTGTGTACACAAAGCATGTCGTATTTGCATAACTCTTGAGAAATGAATTTAGGCCCTGTTTGTGTACCCCATAGCCTGAAAGCCTACCCATTACATGTTTTATCCTTAGTTACCCATTTTGAGCCTTTTAAGCCGTTTTCTTTGTTACCCCATACCAAACCCTAAGTTTGGGGGTGCTACACCCCTTTTACCCGTTTTACCCTATTTATGGTGTTGCAATGTGTTACATGTTGATTGAGGGGAAAAAGAAGTGAAAATGCATAGCTTATACAAAAATGTGTTAGAAAAGTATGTATGCCGTGCCCAAAGAAAAGAAAAAGAAAAGAAATCAAAGAAAAGAGATGGGACGGTTTCAAAAGAAAAAGTGAGCAAAAAGAGTTCAAATTGAGCTATGAAGTGCAAAGAAGCAAAGTGTACCTCAGAATGTTCTATTAATGCTTGCAATTCCATGAATGTAGCCCTTTGTGTTTCCGTTTCATTTCAATACCCTATCCTAGCCTAAGCCTTCATTATAACCCTATTAAAGCCCTAGCTGATCTCAAGAGGTGTGTATTATACTTATGTGGAGTCTATTTAAGAAGGGAGCCTATGGTTATTGATTCTATTTCAAGCATTTGTATTCCTTTCATGAGATCAGTATTCTTTCTAAAATGTGCCTTTATTTCATGTACATATGTGAGCTAATTGTTTTTGTTACATATTTCCTCTCACATATACTTTTGAGTGCACATATCAACCCAATTCTTGAGTGTTTATCATTGAGAGTATGCCATAGTGAGGATTGGAGTTGAATCTATTATGTATGTATTGATTTAGTTTTGTTTGTCTAATACTTGGATTTGTGTCAAGGATGGCCTATATGACAATAGAGGAGCGAGGTATGTTATTTGAAATGTTATTAGAATTTGGAGAATGCAATTTATATGCCTTGCTTTCTTATGTGATTAATGGTTGTGCACATGAATTCAGTTGTTGGGATGTTAGAGTCAGTCTTGAGTCTTTTCTTTCCTTTATTTGCTCGAGGACTAGCAAAATCTAAGTTTGGGGGTGTGATGAGTGTGCATTTTGCATCACTTTATGATACTAATTCCTTAACCTAGAGTGTTAGAACTCGCTATTTTGTGTTTCTTGTCTTGTTTTTGTGTTTTCAGGTCAAATGAAGCAGAAATGAGAAAAAGAAGCAAATGGAGCCATTTTGGGACATTTCCTGGTCAAACCAGGAAAACGAGTGAAATCCTGGTCAAACCAGGAAAAGTGCAGAAATCCTAGTCAAATGAGGATTCCTAGTCACACTAGGAAACATCAAGTCCAGAACCATCATTGCGGAGTCAGAAATGTGAAATCATGATTCGAACAGGAAATCCTGGTTGAACTAGGAAACCTGACCCAACTAGTGAAAGGAGTCCTAATGACACTAGGAGACCCCAGGGGCAATATGGTCATTACGAGAAGTCGAAATGGATAAGGAATCTCTCATTTTCAAGGAATCCTAGTTGCACCAGGAAATGTTGGTCAAAGTCAAGGTTCCAGAAGCTTCCAGAAGGTGGTGGACATCTATGGAAATGAATGGAGGGAAGAAATGAATTTAAATTCAAATGGAAATGAGGGGCAAAATGAGAAGTCAAAAGTGGAGGGCCCATAGGCCCTAGGGATGCCAAACCAAGATGGGCCATGCATGCACATGCATGGGCCCAAACCCTAGCAGCCTAAAGACCATGCGCAAGGAGGAAGATGGCAGCCCATGCATGCGCATGCATGCCATGCAAACCCTAGCAGCCAAAGTGCCATGCGCAAGCCCAAGATGCAAGCCCAAGGTGGAAGCCCATGGAGTGAAACCGTAGCCCATCTTGTGCAAGCCACTTCAGCCCAACACATGTGAGCCCAAAGCACATCAAGGTCCAAGACCAGTAGCCCATGCGCAAGGGAGGGGGCCCTAGCTGACTTGCATGCGCCACTTAAGCCCAAGAGGACAAGCCTTGCCGCAAGCCCATTGCACCCTAACCCTAGTTGATGCCGCAAGCTACAAGGAACCCTAGCAGCCGCATGTTTTCTCTTCCTTGCCTCTCAAGGATTGCACCTCTATATATATCCCCTTCATTCAGAACCCTGGAATCACTTTTCTCACCTCCTACTCCAGCCGAAATTCTCTTTTGTTCCTTAGTTTTATTTTTGCTGTTCTAGGTTATTTTTAGTTTAATTCTTGTGAGGGCTAGCCGAAGGTAGAGAGAGAGAGAGGAGGGGCGTGGCTGCAAGGAAGGACACCCCTAAGCCGCAAGCCCTAGCTCACCATAGCCGTGAGCCAAATTGCTTGTGCAAGGTGCCTTCTCTTCCTTGTCTTGCCGCAGCCCCTTCCCCTTGTTTCTTTTGATTTTCGTCCTAGTTTTCTATTTTATTGTTGGATTATGCTTCTGAATTTATTTAATTAAGTTTCTGAATTTATTTAGTGCATGATTCTGATTTCTTTTAGTTTATGCAATTTAATTTAGTTGTTTAGTTTGTGCCTTTAATTTTGCGTTTCTGATTTTAATTGTGAAACATGAATTGGGATTTCATTATTTGTCGTTGCTGTTCCTTTTATTAATTTTATTTAATTATGTAGGTTAGTTATTTTATCTTGCATGTTAGTTGTAGGTCGATTAATGGATTTGCATGTTCTAACAAATCGTTTATCTGTCTCTTGGTCTGTTAGTTTGATGTTTGCACATATTAAATTTCCACTATCTATTAGATCCCATCACTAGTTGTTTGCATCCTTTGACTGGCCACCTTAGGGTAATTGCATCTAGTTTATTTGTTAGGTTTAGCTGTGAAATAGTCAAAGACACTAAACCACAAGTAACAAGGGAATAAGGGATTATTTTTGGTAGTGGGGTTGGGCGACCTCTATAAGGAAATAGTCAAAGCTTATATGTTGTGCATGTTCGACGTTCTCATAAAACTTAATGACTCCTGCATGGGTAACAGCTGTCTTAGCTTGAACTAGGGAACATGTAGGTTAACTGGCTAAGGAAGGCCCATGAAGCTCTTAGTTTATGCATTAGGAGAACAATGGCGAGAAAGTAACTAGCCAAACCTTTTCAACTGTCAAACTTTATTATGTTGTGTTCAAATTAACTGTCATTAGCCTTGGATGGTTATTGCATGCTTATCTGATTTGAAACCGAAAACTTAACATTGAAAGATAGAATAAGGTGTGTGTGTGTGTGGTGATGTGTGCGTGTGTTCCATCTTTCCAAAACCCCCCATTTAGTTATTCTAGTGATTAATTGCATTGATTTATTTTATATTAACCATTCCATGTGGGATCGACCTCGTGCTTGTAAGCTTTGCTACTGATGCGATTCGTGCACTTGCGAGTAAACTTAGAAATGTTTCCTAAAAATGGCCTTGTCATGGTAGGCCTTAGTCTTGTCTTTGTAAATCCTAGAACTCTCATAGGCCTTATTCCTGAGTTCCTCAAACTCACTCAATTGTAGCTTCTTATGCTCACCTGCCTCATTCATCTTAAGATTGAAATGTTTAATAGCCCAATATGCTTTATGCTCTAATTCGACAGGTAAATGACATGGCTTACCAAAAACCAACCTGTATGGGGACATACCAATGGGGGTCTTATACGCTGTACGATAAGCCCATAGAGCATCTAAGAGGCGATATGACCAATCTTTCAGAAAGGGGCTCATAGTCTTCTCCAAAATTTGCTTAATTTCCCTATTACAGATCTCAACCTGTCAACTCGTTTGGGGGTGATAAGGTGTAGAAACCTTATTCTTGATACCATATTTGCTCAGCAAGGCCGCAAATAACCTGTTGTTGAAGTGAGATCCAACATCACTAATAATAGCCCTGGGAGTGCCAAATCTTGCAAAAATATGATCCTTAAGAAATCTAAGGACAACTCTAGAATCATTAGTCTTGGATGGAATTGCTTCCACCCATTTCGACACATAATCAACCGCAAGCAACATATACAAATAACCCTTGGAAGAGGGAAAGGGACCCATGAAATCAATGCCCCAGACATCAAAAATCTTAACAATAAGAATGAGTTTAAGAGGCATTTGATTTCGGGAAGAAATGTTACCCAATTTCTGGCATCTATCACAGGTGGTGCAGAATGTATAAGCATCCTTGAACAAACTAGGCCAGTAAAAACCACACTGCAACACTTTTAGAGCCATCTTATTTGCTGCACCATGTCCTCCACATGCATCAGAATGGCAAAAAGTTAGTATAGACTGAAACTCAGATTCAGGCACACACCTTCTGATGATCTGGTCGGGGCACCACTTAAAGAGATATGGATCATCCCATATATAGTACTTAGCCGTGCTGATGAGCTTCTCCTTCTGAGCTCTCTGTATGTCACTTGGAAGTTCTCCTGTAACAATATAATTAACAATATCAGAGTACCAAGGAACATAAACAGACAATGAGAACAACTGCTCATCTGGGAATCGCTCATTCAGAGAGAGGATGTCCTCCTCTGTAGTAGAACTGTGCACCAATCGGCTAAGGTGATCCGCAACCACATTCTTGATGAGTGTGCATTTTGCATCACTTTATGATACTAATTCCTTAACCTAGAGTGTTAGAACTCGATATTTTGTGTTTCTTGTCTTGTTTTTGTGTTTTCAGGTCAAATGAAGCAGAAATGAGAAAAAGAAGCAAATGGAGCCATTTTGGGACATTTCCTGGTCAAACCAGGAAAATGAGTGAAATCCTGGTCAAACCAGGAAAAGTGCAGAAATCCTAGTCAAATGAGGATTCCTAGTCACACTAGGAAACACCAAGTCCAAAACCATCATTGCAGAGCCAGAAATGTGAAATCCTGATTCGAACAGGAAATCCTGGTTGAACTAGGAAACCTCACCCAACTAGGGAAAGGAGTCCTAATGACACTAGGAGACCCCAGGGGCAATATGGTCATTACGAGAAGTCGAAATGGATAAGGAATCTCTCATTTTCAAGAAATCCTAGTTGCACTAGGAAATGTTTGTCAAGGTTCCAGAAGCTTCCAGAAGGTGGTGGACATCCATGAAAATGAATGGAGGGAATAAATGAATTTGAATTCAAATGTAAATGAGGGGCAAAATGGGAAGTCAAAAGTGGAGGGCCCATGGGCCCTAGGGATGCCGAACCAAGATGGGCCATGCATGCACATGCATAGGCCCAAACCCTAGCAGCCCAAAGGCCATGCGCAAGGAGGAAGATGGCAGCCCATGCATGCGCATGCATGCCATGCAAACCCTAGTAGCCAAGGGGGCCCATGCGCAAGCCCAAGATGCAAGCCCAAGATGGAAGCCCATGGAGTGAAACCCTAGCCCATCTTGTGCAAGCCACCTCAGCCCAACACATGTGAGCTCAAAGAACATCAAGGTCCAAGACCAGCAGCCCATGCGCAAGGGAGAGGGCCCTAGCTGACTTGCGTGAGTCACTTAAGCCCACAAGACAAAGCCTTGCCGCAAGCCCACATGCTCCTAACCCTAGCTGCTGCCGCAAGAAACCCTAGCCTTGCCTCACAAGGATTTCTCCTCTATAAATATATCTTATACTTTTAGAGCTGAGGACCCTTCTGCTAGTTTATTTTTGTATTTTCATTAGTTTACTTTCAGTTTTAGATTTCAGAAAAGTGAGAGAGAGCTAGCCAAAATTTAGAGAGAGAAAAGGGAGTGGCGTGGCAGCAAGGAAGGAGGACCCTTTGCCGCAAGCACTAGCTCACCCTAGCCGTGAGCCAATTGTTTGTGGAGGTTACCTTTTCTCTTTGCCTTGCCGCAGCCCCTCTCACTTGGTTTCTTTAATTTTTCTTCTAATTTTCTGATTCCATGTTAGTTTATGTTTCTGAATTAATTAGCTTGTGATTCTGAATTTATTTAATTAAGTTTTTGAATTTATTTAGTGCATGGTTCTGATTTCCTTTAGTTTATGCAATTTAATTTAATTGTTTAGTTTATGCTTTTAGTTTTGCGTTTCTGATTTCCTTTAGCAAGCATGAATTGGGATTTCATTATTTATTGTTGCTGTCTCTTTTATTTATTTTATTTAATTATGTAGGTTAGTTATTCTATCTTGCATGTTAGTTGTAGGTTGATTAATGGATTTGCATGTTCTAACAAATCGTTTATCTGTCTCTTGGTCTATTAGTTTGATGTTTGCACGTATTAAATTTCCACTATCTATTAGAACCCCCGTCACTAGTTGTTTGCATCCTTTCACTGGCCACCTTAGGGTAATTGCATCTAGTTTATTTGTTAGGTTTAGCTGTGAAATAGTTAAAGACACTAAACCACAAGTAACAAGGGAATAAGGGATTATTTTTGGTAGTGGGGTTGGGCGACCTCTATAAGGAAATAGTCAAAGCTTATATGTTGTGCATGTTTGACGTTCTCATAAAACTTAATGACTCCTGCATGGGTAACAGCTGTCTTAGCTTGAACTAGGGAACATGTAGGTTAACTGGCTAAGGAAGGCCCAAGAAGCTCTTAGTTTATGCATTAGGAGAACAATGGCGAGAAAGTAACTAGCCAAACCTTTTCAACTGTCAAACTTTATTATGTTGTGTTCAAATTAACTGTCATTAGCCTTGGATGGTTATTGCATGCTTATCTGATTTGAAACTGAAAACTTAACATTGCAAGATAGAATAAAGTGTGTGTGCGTGTGGTGATGTGTGCATGTGTTCCATCTTTTCAAAACCCCCCATCTAGTTATTCTAGTGATTAATTGCATTGATTTGTTGCTTATTAACCATTCCCTGTGGGATCGACCTCGTGCTTGTACGCTTTGCTACTAATGCGATTCGTGCACTTGCGAGTAAACTTAGAATGAGGTAATTGCTTATTTTATTCTAAGAAAACACATCAACAGTCCCTAGCAAAACAAAACAAAAACTAAACTAAGACTCTAAAAAGAAACCAACCTAACCTTCCACCAAAAATCTCAGGTATGCTTGATCATTCATAACCCAATCAAATAGATTACACACTAGTTCCAGAGATTACCCAAATGCCAACACTAACTCACAATCAACAAAGTTAAAGCATCATGTGTGTAAGACAATATCAACATAGTTTTCAATCTGAACTTTCATGCAAGCTGAATAATCACAAACAACTAGTGTCACTTCAATTCTCTCAAAGATAGACACTCACAAATAAAGCACTGAGATATTGGTTAAATAGTGATTCACTCAAAATGCATATGTGAGTGAGTTTATGCATACAAATTCAAATTACTCACATATATGTATGAACAAAGGCACAAGTGAAAGAATAATGATCTCATGAAAGATACCAAATACTTGAAATCTAATCAAAATACAATATGCTTCCATCTCATCTAATCTCCACATTAAGACTACACTTCACCTAAGATCATATAGGACTTTACATATGGGTTGTAATGGGGCTAACGGTGAAGGGTTTAACAAGAAAGGTATGGAAAACACAAAGACTTAAGGGAACCATAGAGAATCAGGTTTTACGTTGTCATTTCATTCTTATACACTTTGGCAACTAGGCTTGCATTCTTGAATTTGCACACTTGTGATACACATGCCTACCCTTTTCACTTTCCTTTTTTTTTT